>SNQN01001899.1:27455-83870 GCA_008642245.1 Bassia scoparia
TTAGCTTACAAATCAGATTGCACAACACCAATAACATACTTGTACAAAGGTTTTTTAAGCTTATGCTCCTGCAATCCTGACTCAAGCCCTCAATGTTCACCGAATCAAAGCGACCATTTAGTAGTTTGTACATTCGAGAAATTATTTGACTGACATGCCTAATTGCCTATGGATCATGCAAATATTAAGCTCCAAACTCATACTATCCCTTATACACAATTACACACACATTTTCTGAATTTTGAAAACTCCGCAGGTTAGTACTTCTTTCAGCACTTACATCCATAATTTTATATCATCTTCAAGGAAAGTACAGCAAAAAAAAGTACAATAATCGATAAATTCAATAAATTTGTTATCTTGCGACAAAAAATTATTCATTTTAGCTCAATTAAAATGCATTTCCAACTTCACTTAATCGTAATCCTGCTGATAAACATTGCTTCAAATGAAATTCCAGCTTCAACCACCTAAATTCATGCAGAATACAAGCACATCGTAATTGCTGTGCTGCAGTTAAATTAAACCCAAACACATTACGACAACAGCAAAACATTCAATCGATTATCACTTGAGACTAATCTACAAGCAAAATTCACTTAAATCATCAAAATTCCCAATAATTCGCTATAAATACACACAAAAAAATATACGAATTAATCAGAACGAAGACAGTATCAAATCCTCAAATCACAGTCAAAACACATAAAATCGAAAGAATTGAGCAGAACAGAAAACCTCGAAATCAAAAATGAAGAGATCGAAGCATAAAACAGAGTTACAAACCCGCTATCACCGAGGATGATGACCTTCAAGAGCGTTCTCCTTCGCGCTGACATCTCGGAGTGGCGAAATTCGAAGATCTAGAGGAGAGAGAAAGTAGCAGCAGCAGCAGCAGCGATGATTATGATGATTGAAGAGAGAGAAGTGAGAAGGGGTGATGATGATGATGATGATGATCAATGATGGGAGCTGAGGTTGAAGACAGTAAGAAGTAACTGGAATCAAAGAATAATAGTGAATCAGTGATTTAGATACTAATTAAGGTTCAACAGTTGTTGGACCTTTTGACGCAATCATGCCACAGCATTCGTGGCTACAGCCTAGTACACCCCATCACGTTCCGTTTTTCGGACATGCGACATCTACAATGATAAATGGGTACGATTTTAGGGGAAAGGGCGATACATACGACATCTACAATTAGCGATGCAAGTGGGGCGCCTCACCCTGCCCCGGGCTTTGACGGGGATGGGGCGGGAATGGAGATGAAAATTGTACTCACTCCGGGGATGGGGATGGGGATGGTTTTTTGGCTACCTCCGCCCCGTCTCGCCCCGCATTTTTAAAACTAATAATTGAATTTTTATTTTTTTTGGCTTAATAATTGAAAATTTTGTATAAAGTAGAATGAATGAATAATGGTTTGCAAATAACATTTCATGTTATAATAATATTGCCTATTAAGCCTTATCATATCTTGGATTTTGCTATTTGATGTGTGAATATGTGACTCACATTTCAGAAATTGCAATTGGGCCTTATCATATCTTGGGATTTCACGTGGGTCTTAGGTGGGGATTATGGCAGGTGGCGGGTTGGGGAATATGGGTATGAAGTGGGTATGAAGACCCACCAGGTCATGGGGCGGGGATAGTTCTATATATGTCCCCGTCGGGGTGGGGATGGGGATAAAAGAAATACCCGCCGCGGGGATGGATACGGGGATGGAGATTCCGTAAGTAGGTGAGAATGGGGTTAGGAATTGCTATATCCGCCCCGCCCGCCCCGTTTGCATCCCTATCTACAATGATATATGGGTACGATTTTAAGGGAAGGGGCGATACATACGACATCTACAATGATAAAAGGGTACGATTTTAAGGGAAAGGGAGTTGGCTACTTGGTTAAGTAGTAACACGCCTCCTTGGTCCTTTGAGGCTAGGTGTTTGATTCTACCCCTTGAATTTATGACGTTCGATTCATTATTTAAAAATATTTTACTTTATGTTTTATTTTAAACATTTAATCTAATCTAATAACATATACTAAAACAATTCTCACCCCTTCATATATTTTCCTCCCAAATTTCGCTCTCATCCCCACTTTATTATTAATTATTATTAGAGGTGATCAAAAAAGCTCGGTCCGACCCGAAATTTTGCGGGCTTTGGTCACGGATTTTTTGGCCTGAAATCGGGTTGGGCTGTTTTCATTTTTCCCAGGCTTAGGCGATTAAATTTTAGGCATTCTGGTTAAAATTTTGGACCGGCCCGAAAAAGGCCGAAAAGCCCGTTATGCCCGTCCTTATTTTTCGGGTTTTGGGCACAAACTTCAGGCCCGAACCTAGGCACGACCCGACACGAGCCCGATTACCGGTCCTATATTTTAAGGCAAGCCCGGGCCGACCCATGATCAACTCTTATTATTATTATTATTATTACTATTATTATTATTATTATTATTATTATTATTATTGCATAAAAATATAAGAAGATATTTAATTAAGGTTAATAATTGTACTTTAAATAAAACTTTAAGCATTTATTAATTTATATACATATATAATTCTATTTATCATCACAAATAAAAAATTTTGATGAAATGATTACATTTATAAAAAAATAAGTTTTGATTTTATTTACGGTATTTTGTATTTTATTTAAAAATTGAGCAATGTTCGGATATTATCTAGTTAATTATAAAATGATGTTACACAATATTTAAAACAATTATGCTGTTTTTCATTTTTAATTACTTTTTCAACTTTTTTACATTTTTCATTGTTTTTCTCTCCTATTTTTTTTACTTTATTTACTTTCCATTACTTTTATCCCTCTTACTTTTTTTCTCTAAACTTAAACTCACTCATTGCTTTTTTTTTCACTTTACTCATTTTCTCCTTTTTATTTTTTCATAATCTTACACTTTTATCTATAATTAACAATTTTTTTCAAATAAAACATAATAAATTGAGTACTTTCAAATCAGATACGAATGTCGAATATCCAAATGTCGGGCATGTCCATTACGTGCTATGACCTACTCGAATGATGGCTTGGAAAATTAGGTTTACTTTTTAAAAGTTTGATCATGTAGGACTAATCTTTCTATCATTAGAAAAATAATGAAAAATTATAATAGGAGTTTAGAATCATAGTAATAATGGGTCGATTTTTTTACTTGGACCGCTTCTTTCTTGATATGCTTAGATTTAGATGAATGAGTTCAAAAACTTTGTTTTCAAGGCATTTGTTAGGTCATATTGATTTAGGGCATGAAATGAGTTGGACTAATTTGTTCATATTTGGTGTTGATTTAAACTCACAAGTCACAATATACACATATAAAATGATATCTATAGGGTGGTTGGGTGAATCGTTTTCATTCAATTAGTATATGGCTGGCTGGGTGAAATTGAGACGACTGACAAGGACCTTTTCAATGCTCTACAATGAAGAGGGACGCGCAGAGCAAATCTCAGTGGAGTTAATAATTTAATAAACTAACTAATAATCTAGCTAAATTTCACTATGTTTCAGTAATTTTAAACCAGAAGAATTTCTTCTCGATCACTTAATATTAGTTAAGTGATATTTGCCTTTGCCAAAAATTGGTGTTCATACCAAATGACTCATTGTATTCTTCACCACAAGTCTCATCGGCCATCACAACCATGTTCCCTTTCAACCTATGTAATTGTATTATTCTTGTACTAGTTTAGGGCCCGTGCGATGCACGGTAGTTACTAAATTTATTAATTAAAACTCTAAAAAGAGTAAAATAAATTTGTAATTTAATATTTGTCAAGATAGAATCTAAAACGATTTTGTTTTATATTATTATGTTATACAATAATATTATAAATTTGTTATACACGGGTCCTAATATTATGTTATGCACGGACCTAGGTCCAGGACCCGTGCATGATAATATAGTCCAAGACCCCATGCATGTATGCATGGATCCTGAATCAATTTACAATTGTGTTTTATAAAATTTATTATGATAATATTGTATTGTATAGTACGAAATAATACTATTATGATATAATAAAATATATGACTTTAATTTTGCGTATGCATGCAAAATAGTTTCAATAGTGATAAAACTATGTACTCGTACAAGAATAACTTGTGTGAAAGAGCATGGTTAAAAGTAATGATCGCGCTAAACACTCACTAATTCACTATATCGATCTTACTCATTGTCATGGGTAAGGTTAAAGCCCTAATAAAGGATTTATAGGTTAAACTTTAAAGTATTAAAAAAAAATGCTATAATAATTATTAACATAGACAGTCAATTTTTTATTTATAAAACAAACTTGACAAAAATCATATGATATATATCATATAAATGATTTGATCAAAAGTTACATAGTTCGACCTATTGGAATTAATGTAAATTCCTTTATTACAGTTTATTTTAAAAAAAACTGAAAAAAGAATCATGAACATACCCTAATTTAAATAGGGCCGTTACATAGTTTCATACTTACATCTTGATGAAAGGTGGATGTCAAAAGACTTTCTACGAATAGACAGTCAGAAAATAAAAATCCATTCATCCATGCATGTGATCAATGATCATCATTCCTAGAAATTAGTAAGATTATTAGTAACAAGGAAATGATAAATAATTCCTCAAATCTAGTCCTTCAATGTAAATTTAAGTCATAGAAAAAGGAGGACAACCAATGCTTCCTATTATGTAGGTGATGAATGGAGTAGGATGCCATGTTGCCCATTTTCTTGTTAGATCTCTCATTGGCATGTCTCTTCTTTTTACACCATTTTCTCTTCACAATCAAATGCCCTTCTCCATTTCATAAAGGTTACCTTCAATCTTGTTTTTTTTTTTTTTTTTTTTTTTTGGGTTTTATGCTAATTAATCAATTATTCAAGATTATATTGTAATAAAAAGATTTTAATTGTGTGTTTATTTATTGCATTATTTTAGGAGTATCATCATCACTTGGAGGAGAGGCATCATTCATTCATTCATGCCATATAAATTTTTCGTTGGTTTTCATTAAGAAAAGTTTAGAGAGAGATGGGCTCATCGGAAAAGGATAACGATTCYTCGTCTTCTTCAGATAATTCAAACTCGAAATCATCTGATAATAACAATAACGACACGAACAAAAGCGACACCAATTCGCCCCCTTCTCAATCAGGTTCATCGTCGTCTGACAACAAACAATCACCTCCGCCATCGTCGGATGATCAGTCACCTCCTTCTCCATCTGGCTCGTCATCGCCCCCTTCTCCGTCGGGCTCATCATCTGATCAGACACCCCCTTCTCCATCCGGTTCGTCGTCGTCTGATCAGCCGCCCCCTTCTCCGTCTGGCTCATCATCTGATCAGACACCCCCTTCTCCACCCCCGCCAAATTCTAACAACAACAACAACAACAACAACAACAATGACAACAACAATAAAAACAACAACAACAACAACAACAACAATCACAACTCACCGCCCCCTCCTTCATCCAAAAACAAGTCGCCGAATTCTCCATCACCCCCGCCTCCGAGCTCCTCTAAAGGCTCTCGATCTCATATCTCACCGCCTCCTCCATCGGTGAATGGCGACTCCTCCCCTTCGCAATCGTCTTCTTCTTCTTCGACCAAGGTTCCTCTTACAGCTGGGCTCGTGGTTGGTCTCGGGGTGCTGTTGTTGCTATTGATCATCATTGTCGTCGTTTGCACAAAAAAGAAAAAGGAGAAGCGCCTTATCACCATGCAATATTATGGAGACCATTCTCAAAAAGGTTTGGAAAAACTACTTCCAATGATAAATAACTAATATTACGTGCACGCGTTCTACACATCAAATAAAATTTAATTGAAATACTTTGACATACTTCTGTGTTATTCAACATAGTGAAAACAAACTGTATTTTTGTATGTTTAGGGGTGATAGAGAATTTTGTCTTACATAATGGAGACTGCAAAGAATAAATTTAACGATTATATCATAATTAGTATACAAATTCATTATAATAATATATAATTAGTGTCTAGGTTCATTGTGCTTTGATTGTCATTGATATTTTGGTAGGCAGTGTGTTGAATTTGGTAGATTAATTCAATTAATTTTAGTTCATTGAGAAATTAATTTTTTTTTTCTGTTTAAAATAGTATCTAAAATTTACATTGTTTTATATTGGTGTTGACTTTGAGTTATTTGGATTTTATTTTTAATTTTTTATTTAAATATATAATCATTAAGGGTAAGAATGTAACTTTCTAGGGGGACATCATTGCTCCCCCTTCCCTTATTTTATAGAGATTTTATCTAACTTTATTTCCCTACATCCAAAGATTTTCTTGATAATATGAAGACTCTCGTGGCGAATTCATTTATTTAATTCTTATTTTCCATACTCTCTCTATCTCTAAATATTTGTTACATCATGCTTTATTTCATGTCTTTTGAGGCACAACTTTAAACGTTTATATGTTTCCTTAAATAAAAACAATTAGAGTCAAACTTGAAATGTGAATACAGTGGATCAGTTTATAAAATTTAACAGGTCATATTACTCATATATATCATACTCATATACAATTTGATAATATTCATGTTTAATAGGCCAACATGCCCCTTGGATGACAAACCCTGGCTATCACCAAGAGATGAACTCAGCGCAGTGGGGACCACAAATGCGACCACCGCCGCCGCCACCGCCCGTGATGAGTACCGACATGAGCAGTGCAAATTACTCGTCGGGTCCAACGGGCCCGGCATTACCGCCGCCTCACCCATCAGTAGCCCTCGGTTTTAGCAAGAGCACATTTACATACGAAGAGCTTGCTGCTGCGACAAATGGGTTTTCTCAAGAATGGTTGTTGGGTCAAGGAGGGTTCGGTTACGTGCACAAAGGGGTGRTACCGAACGGTAAAGAAATCGCCGTCAAAAGCCTCAAGTCCGGGAGCGGACAGGGAGAAAGAGAGTTCCAAGCCGAAGTCGAAATCATTAGCCGAGTGCATCATCGCCACCTTGTGTCCCTTGTAGGATATTGCATTGCAGGAGGTCAAAGGATGCTTGTTTATGAGTTTGTTCCTAACAACACTCTTGAGTTTCATCTTCATGGTAAAACTCGTGCTTTACAAATCACTTTTTTCCTTTAAAAAAATCGTACATATTGAAATTTGAAAGTCACCGTAATAAGGGTTTTTTGTCACTAACCATCTTTTATAAAGGTGACTTTGTCACAAACCATCTTTTCTAAACGAAATTGTCATAAACCATCTTTTCTGATATAAGTCGTTGTTGACTACCATCTTTTGGTCGGATTCCGGCGTTGACTCGTACGTGAGCCTCACGTGACCCATTAAAAACTTTTTTTTTTGTTTTTTTCGACTTTTAATTAACCCCCTTAACCCTTCATTTGGCTCTTTATAATGCCAATTCTTCCTTTGATTGAAGGGTTAAGGGGGGTTAAAAATCGAAAAAAACAAAAAAACAGTATAAATAATAGGTTTTTAATGGGTCACGTGAGGCTCACGTGCGGGTCAACGCTGGAATCCGGCCATAAGATGGTGGTCAACAACGACTTATATCAGAAAAGATGGTTTATGACAATTTCGTTTAGAAAAGATAGTTTGTGACAAAGTCATCCTTATAAAAGATGGTTAGTGACAAAAAAAACCCATAATATAATGGTTAAAGTTACATAAAAATCTATTAAAATTACTTTGATATGCTAATGAAAATCCTCAGTACACAATACTTTTACGTACTCCGTATTTATTATGTGCCATAAAAGGGGTACTATTGGCTTAGTTTCTTGATATGAATTATTGAATCGCAATTGATTGATCAAAATGTAGTTATTCTTTTGTGCTACATATATTTTAAAATCTTAGGTCCGCCAATGTTAGTGGGCGAAAAGAGTTCGTTATTTGTATATAGATTTATCAAATATTTGAATTTACTTATTAAAAGTTATTATTACAGGAAAAGGTCGACCTGTTATGGACTTTCCTACGAGGATGAAAATTGCACTTGGATCTGCCAAAGGGTTGGCTTACTTGCATGAAGATTGTACGTACCATAACTTAATTAATTAATTAATTAGTAAACCATTTTATAATTGTCATTTAAATATGATGACCATCATATTAATAAACTAAGTTTATGCATGTATTGTACAAAATAATAGAGCATCACCATAATTAATTGGTTATGTCCATTAATATAATAGCACATTACCATAATTATYCTTTGTTATAATTTAATTGCTGGTAATGTCCTATACGATCAAAAGACGTAACCATCATATCTTTAAATATGGTGATCATATTTCAAATGAAAATCGAATTTTTCTTACAACTTAYCCGTAAATTGTGGATTTTATTTTTAACGATAGTCTATATATTAATATAATTGTATATGCAGGTCACCCGAAAATTATACATAGGGACATTAAAGCCGCYAACATCTTGATAGACAATAGCTTTGAGGCCAAGGTTTGCTTGTTTAATTAGTTTTCGATTTTTCATAATCATTGCATTAGTTGCTAAGTTTCACACAACATTACAACTAAATGAACAATAATGGTTTTATTAAGGTGGCTGATTTTGGCTTAGCTAAGCTCTCTTCCGACACTTATACTCATGTGTCAACGCGTGTCATGGGAACGTTTGGGTAAGCATTGAAACATCAAGTATACCCTCCGTTTTTTTTAGTTGCTACGCATAATTAAACAATTACAAACGAGCAATTATTTCATATAAATTGGATAATGTTGCATGAGCTTATAGGCTTTGATTGATTGATCGATTTCTTCAACTTCAGGTATTTGGCTCCCGAATATGCAGCAAGTGGGAAATTGACTGATAAATCCGATGTTTTTTCATTTGGTGTGATGCTATTGGAATTYGTCACGGGACGTCGCCCTATTAGTCCATCATCCGAGGAAGAGGATAGCTTAGTAGATTGGGTTAGTGAATTCCCATTATTATCTTCATTGTTAGCAACTTTGAAAAAGTTTATAAAATATATATATTCAAGAATTGTTTGAATGATACTCTCTCCGATTTTTTTTAGTTTTTAATAGAACAACTAAAACAAATGGAGGGAGTATATCCTTTTGATTACTTTTTAATGACACTCGTCAATAAGAAAAAAAAGAAGGTGATTATTGAAATTGAACAATACAAATGAAGCAACTTGAAGTTGGTGTTGTTTTGTGCACCCGATCAAGTTGGTGTTGTTTTCTGCCCCTCGTCTCCAAATTGGTGTTGTTGCGAATACTTTTGCCTAAACACAAAATACTTATTGAATCATTTAATATAAGTAGTTACTCCGTATTTCGGGGAGTATCTAGTACATATAGGATATGTATTTAAAAGGGATATACAGTGGCGAAGTTGTGATTTTTCCCTCATAATAGTTGAGTTTACCCATGTGAAATATGTCCTACAGTTTCAAATATTCTCCAATTTTCCACTATATATATATTTCCTTTAAATCTATATTCTATATGAACTAGAAATTTCCCCTGTATTTCATTATGCTAACACCACAATAATTATACAGGCTAGACCACTTATTGCGAGGACAATGGAGGAAGGAGTTTTTAGTGGGTTTGTTGATCCACGCCTAGAAGGAGAATTTGATTCCGAAGAGATGTTGCGCTTGATTGCATGCGCTGGTGCAGCCATTAGACACTCGGCTAAAAGGAGGGCAAAGATGAGTCAGGTAAAAAAAAAATTACTTTTGATATTACTCCGTGAAAAAAAAAAGTTATATGCGACCCTTAAACTTGAAAGGTTACGTTGTTCAATGAAAAACAGATTGTAAGAGCGTTGGAAGGTGACGCGTCTTTAGATGACTTGAATGAAGGACCAAAGACTCGAAGCGGTAGCGCGTTGTTTAGCTCCAGTGGTGAAAGTTCAGAATACGATACCATGTCATACAACAATGACATGAAAAAATTTCGAAAAACAACACTAAACAGTACAGAATACACAAGTAGTGAGTATGGAGCGACTAACGAATTCGGACATAACTCTGGTTCAAGTGGAGAGTTAGCCGCAATGCAAAAAAAGACTAGCCCAGGACCAAGTCATTTCATGTAATGTTTTTTTTGGTTTTATAAGAAAAAGGTTAACAAGAAATCTGTTTACACATACGGTGATTACAATACCTTTTGTGTATTCGACCTATAAGTTTTCTAGTTTCATGGGAGTTTGATTTTGACGATCCAGAATTTTATTAGTGGCATTTTCCTTTCTACTTTACAATTTACACTTTCTTTTGCTCTACAAAGCGAATGTCAATTTTAACTAGGGAGTGTCAAAATTACTTGCCAATTTAAGAGATTATCTGCTTTCGTGGTAGTGCAACTTCATCTCATCAAGCAATTGAGGTTTCGTCATCAATCATATTGTTTGTTAACGAAAGGCATGTAGTGTTCACATTACTTTTAAACCATTTAATAATTGTTGGTTTCAACAATTAATTAGTGAATATGTTTTCTTTTTAGTAGATAAAATAATTATATTTACCCTAAAAACGAGATTTTTGATGAAATTAAAACCTACTTTTTAACTTACTACAAATGTATATTTTCTATTTATAAATAATGAAATTATAGTGTATGATGTTACTTTAAAGAAAAAAAAATTGCTCAAAAATCTACAGGGTAAGTTTATCCCTAAGACTCAAGACTCCCTTTCAAATTCTACCACATTGACTTTTCACTAATTCAGACTCACTTCAAACTCTCTCTATATCTCTATTATATAAGCCAAAGGGGGAGCAATGGTGTCCCCCTATGAAATGTCCCTTATACCCTTAATGAATTAAATTACATTGTTTTAAAAAAATTAAAAATTAATTTTTACTCTTCAATTGTTAATTTGTCATAAATATTGAGCAAGTTTAAAATGGTATTGCATTTGAAATGTCAACTATACTACTCCGTAATTAAACAATATTTAGAGTGATTTTCTTTTCTTATCATAATAAACATGTAACAATGAAACATTGTATAAGTTAAGTTACACTAATAAAAGAATTCAATTGACAAAATAATTTGATATGATTGACACAATAAGAAGAAAAATGTAAAACTAAGAACACTACTACAAAAATTGGATTTGGCACCAGTTTTAAGAGACCGGTGGAATATGAAAACCGGTCTCTTAAGTTAAGAGACCGGATATTAATGAAAACCGGTCTCTTAGACCTGTCTAAAAGACCGGTTATTTTAACACATCTCTTATTTTGATCAAAGAAACCGGTTTTATGAGAAACCGGTCTCTTTGATCCAAGTGGGCCCCAAAAATTAAGTTGGCCTCTATATACCCACGCACATCTTCGGTTTTCCCATTCATTTCCAACTCCACACACTTTATTTTTTTCGTTTCTCTCTCCTCTCTAGTCTCTTCTCTTCTATCTTTTCTCTCTCCTCTATTCTCTAATTATCTCATTCCTTCAAGCATATATGTTTGTTTGCAAATTTTCGTTTCTCTAATTATCTCATTCCTTCAAGCTTCGTTCAAATTTAACAGGTAAATTTTCGTTTCTTCCCTTATAATATATATATTATAGATCTGTATTTTGATTTTATGTTTTTTTTTTCTTCTTTTCTTTTTTTCCATATTTCATTGTTTTGAAATTTTTTTTACGATATTTGGTTTTTTTTTTTGTATTTTTCTGAATTTTTTTGTTTTAGATCTAGTAATTTGTAATAAATTTTTTTGGATTATTATAATCTTGTAGATCTATAAATTAAAAGAAGTTCCAGTTTTTCAATGTTATTTAATTCTGTATTTTGCGGAAATTCAGTTGATTTTTTTTTGTTTTTGGATTTTTAAGACTTTTTCGTTTTTTTTAATATATCATTCTCAATTTTCGTCTTCCTAATTTTCATCTTCTAAGCTATTTTTCGATTTACGTTTATTGATTTCTGGGTTTTTTTCAATTAATTTTTAGATTTCTTTTTTTTATTTAAAGATTTCTGGTTTATGATTTCTGGGTTAGATTTCTTTTTAGATTTCTTTTTTTATGATTTTCTTGTTTATGCTTATTTTCATAGCTATTTTTTCGATTTACGTTATGATTTCTGGGTTTATGATTATGATTTCTGGTTTTTTTTCAATTATTTTTGATTTCGTTTTTTATGAATTTTTCGTTTACGTTTATGATTTCTGGGTTTTTTATCAATTAATTTAGATTATCGTTTTTTTTATTTGAAGGAATTCGATTTGTTTGGAAGTTGATGTGCTTGAAATCGTTGATGTGCTTGGAATCGTTGTTGGGCTTGGAATCGTTTGTTTTGGTTTTTCTATCAGTTGTTATATTTTGTTTTTTCTTCTCAAAAATATTGTAATATTTTTTCTATTTAGTCATGCAATCTTATATTCTCATTTTTATATTTATTTAAAGATTTTGTCCTCTCTATTGAGCAGTAACAAAGAACAGAAAATGAGGAAAGAAGAAAAGTGGAGAAAGCCTAAAATGGTGGTGATGCAATGCAGAATTGATTCAAGTCTTCCCCCTTTTTTGTCGCAATTATGTTGGAGTTTTTCTCTTCGTTTCAATTCGTCTGTTAGAGACTTAGAGCTTTGCTCTTTCTGTCAAACTTTGTTATGATGTTGTAAACTTGTAACTTGAATTGAAAAAAAGATGTTGTAAACTTGAATTTGAAATTGAAAAATTGAAATTTGAAATTTGAATTTAGTCATGGCGCACAACAAATAATTATGACGCACATTTAATTGGGAATATGGATATTCAATTCATATTTCTAATTAAATGTTTTTTTTAAAAAAAATAAATACATCTAAGAGACCGTTATGTGATCAACCGGTTTCTTACATGCATCAAAGAGACCGGTTATACATCAAAACCGGTCTCTTTGGTATTGATCAAAGAGACCGGTTTTACTTAACACCGGTCTCTTTGATTGATTTAAGAGACCGCAATAAATATCCGGTCTCTTTACCTAAGAGCCCTCTCACCTAGAGACCTGTTATATTGCGTCTCTTTGCCTTTTTTAACCGTCTCTTAGCCTTTTTTTGTAGTAGTGGAATTTCATATTAAAAGTTGGGTTACACTAATCAGATTATATTCACGAATCATATACCATACTTAGTGACCTACTTGAAATTAGTGTAATTGTATCATACAACCGTCATCTACTATTCCGTATAAAATTTGTCTACTAAGTATATATTTCTAATATTATTATTTGCTAATCTTTATTATTTAAGCACGAGTTTTTTTTCAACATTATATTTTTTTCTTTTGACATACGTCATATATGAATAACAATGAATGAACAACTAAAAACCAAAGAAATATTGATATAAAAAAAATTAWAAACATTTCTTTCTTTGACACATACTCACGCACGCATCGCGTGCAAAAAATACTAGTATTTTTATATTTTATCCCAAAACTCTAATCAAAACTAACTTTTTTATTATTATTAATCAGATTTTTTTATTTAGGTTAATATTTCAGTTAAAATCATCCAATAGAATTGAGACACATTGCAAGTGGGAGTCTTGAATTGAGTTTTGGAAATCAAAACTCACTTTATGACTCTATGAAGTCTTAGGGTAGTTTAGTCAAGACTCCCTACAAGAATTGCAATAAACTTACATACCCTAACAACCTTGTATGCATCATATCTTATTATCTTAATACTACGTACTATCACTAGAGAATTATTGCTCATACTAATATAATAATGAAATGGGTTGGAGAGTGTCAAAATCAGCACCCATGTTTGGAACAGTGTATGGACCAACATGGGAAAATAACGTCTTAAGGCATCATTGGGAACAGTGTATGGACCAACATTTACAAATTGACGTGAAATATCTTGTGTGGTTCCCTAATCTATTAAATAATAAATGTAAAAAACATTTAATGAAGATTAATAAATATGTTTTTGAATAAAATTTTATATATACAACTACAAAAAAATTTCTCTCCATAAAAAACTACAAAAAAAATGTTGAAATTAAAACCTTATTTTAAAATAATTACAATTTAAAAATATCAAATTTTATTTTATTTTAGTCTCTCCATAAAAAAAACTACAATTTAATGTCCTACCCCTTCATATATTCCCTCCCAAATTTCCCTCTCATCTTATTAATTATATTTATTATTATTTATTATTATTATATTATTTATTATTATTATATTATTTATATTTATTGTTGCATAAAAATTATAAGAAAACATTTAATTAAGGTGAATAATTGTACTTTTGATAAAACTTTAAATATTTATTAATTGATACACATATATAATTCTATTTATTATTAAAAATAAAATATTATTATGAAATAATCACATTTTAAAAAAATAAGTTTCGATTTTCTTACAGTAGCATTTGCTCGGGTATTATCTAGTACAAATGATAAAGCGAATCCAACTTTTATGGTGAAAATCAGTGACGCGAAAATATTATGTACTCGTCAAAATTCAGTATTCTACTCATGATTCCTCTTACTCCGTACTTGTGTTTGTTTTTGACACTATAGTAATTAATAAGTTCCACCATATATGTGGTTTTTGATAGCTTTGCCATGATTTTCTACAACAATATTATTGATGCAACATTTTGTTACGGATTAAGAAATTCACGATATAACGACTAAATAAGTATAATGATAAATCAGAATTTGGTGCTGATTGACAAATCAAAGCACAACTGTAAACAAACAGAACACTCATGACAAATTGACAACCTGCGCTACCTCCTACGAGTGTTTCGACATTTTCTCGTTTTTCCTTTAACAGATTCAAAAATCCCCCGTATGGATTCATTTGGCCCTCAGATCTTCCTTGGACCCACCATATTATTATATAAACCTATGGTAAAAATTTAGGCAATTTTTTCGAAAATTGTCCGGAGACCTCATTTCGATGATGTATAATCCACGTCTTTCGCCCAAAAAATGACATCACGGTGACCCCGATCGAATTTGTCCAAAATTTCTGTCACACCTTCAAGGTCATGAAGAATGACTATTCCAACAGTTTCGGACCCAAAGCGTACTACCTCCTACGAGTGTTTCGACGTTTTCTCGTTTTTCCTTTAACGGACTCAAAAATCCCCTGTATGGGCTCATTTGTTGCTCAAATCTTCCTTGGACCTATTATATTATCATATGAACCCATTGTAAAAAAATTCAGCAATTTTTTCGAAAATTGTCAAGAGACCACATTTCAGTGATGTATAATCCACGTTTTTTCGACCAAAAAAGGATATCTCGGTGACCCGGCTCAAATTTGTCCAGAATTTCTGTCACACCCTCAAGGTCATGAGAAATGACTATTCCAATAGTTTCGGACCCAAATACTAAGCGTACTATCTCCTACGAGAGTTTTGACGTTTTCTCGTTTTTCATTTAACAGATTCAAAAGTCTCCCGTATGGACTCATTTGGATCTCAGATCTTCCTTGGACCCATCATATTATCATATGAACCTATAGTAAAAATTTCGGTAATTTTTTCGAAAATTGTCCGGAGACCTCATTATTTCAGTGATGTATAATTCACGTTTTTCGTCCAAAAAATGACATCTCGGTGACTCGGCTCGAATTTGTCCAGAATTTCGGTCACACCTTCAAAATCATGAGGAATACAGTTTCAGACCCAAATACTAAGCGTATTACCTCCTACGAGTGTTTCGACGTTTTCTCGATTTTCCTTTAACGGACTCGAAAGTCCCCCGTATTGACTCTTTAGGGCCTCAAATATTTTTTGGACCCATTATATTATCATATGAACCCATGGTAAAAATTTTGGCAATTTTTCTGAAAATTGTCCGGAGACCTCATTTCGGTGATGTATAATCCACTTTTTTCGTCCCAAAAATGACGTTACAGTGAACCGGCTCGGTTGTGCCCGAAATTTCTCCCACACCTTCATGGTGATGAGAGATGACTCCCGACAAAATTTCGGCCCCAAATACCAAGTGTAGTAGGTCCTACGAGCCTTTCGACGTTTTGTCACTTTGTCGTGGGCGGACCCAAAAATCCCCCCATATGGACTCTTTTGGTCTCAAAATTAGCACTGGGGTTAATCATATGATCATATGAACCCATAGTAAAAGTTTCGGCAACTCTTTCGAGAATTTTCCGAAAACCTCATTTTCGTGATGTAATCCACGTTTTTTGCCCAAAAATAGACATTTCGGTTACCCGATTTGGCTTTGCCTTAAAGTTCTCCCACACCTTCAAGGTGATGGGCAATGAGTCCTCAGCATGTTTCGGCCCCAAATACTTAGCGTAGTGTCTCKTACGAGCATTTCAACGTTTTATTGGTTTGTGATTCGCTGACTCAAAAGTCTCCCATATGGACTCTTTTAAGCCCAAAATTTGGCTTGGGTCATTCATTATATGATTATATGAACCCACGGAAAAAAATTCGGCAACTTTTCCTAGAACTCTCTAGAGACCTTATTTTCGTGATGTATAATCCACATTTTTTCGCCCAAAAAACTAGGTTTTGGTGACCAGGCTCGATTTTGCCCAAAATTTCTTCCACACCCTAAAAGGGTGATGGGGGATTACACATGAGTAAGTTTCATCCCCAAATACTGAGCGTGCTGCCTCCTTTGAGTGTTTTTACATTTTGTCGTTCGCGGACTCAAAAATCCCCCATATATACTTTTCTGAGCCCCAAAATTTTCATCATATGATCATATGAACCCATGGAAAAAATTGGCAATTTTTCCGAAAAACTTTTGAAGATCTCATTTTCGTGATGTATAATTCACGTATTGTTTTTTTTTTGCCTCAGGTGATCCCCATAGCACACTAAAAGAGCCGAAAAGTTAGTGGGTGGTTCCCACATCCATATATATAATGATGACATGCAAAATTTGAGACCAAAACTAGTATATGTGATGAGGTTTCGAAGACCACAACAACTGAACTAACATTTATTGAAACACGTGTGAAGGTACAACACTCGAAATTTGGGTTGAAAGTTGGCGAAGGGCAATCTGGCATGATCCTTCAGATGTGTTAAAAATTCTAGGCAAAATTGGGATAATTGCTAGAATGGCCAAAAATCGAACCAGGTTTTTTAGGCTCTCGAGGCTTCGTCGTTAAATGGTCACAAACTTTGGTGGGAGATCTACATGGTCATGTATGGTGACCATGCAAAATTCCATGCCAAAATGAGTTGTAGAAGGCTTATTTTTGAAGCAAGTACCGTCCTTTTATCAAAGAGTCCGAATAAAATAATAATATCTTGTTGTTTATTTAAAGCGGCACTTGAAAATCAAAAAATAATGCACTAGTTTATGTTAGCATAATTTTCTCATCATGATGACTTTCAGGCCATTCCCATGGTACTTTTGCAGAATACAAAATGGTATTCATATAGTAAATGTACCGCGCTCTTGTGGCACATCCGCACAAAAAAAATATTTATATACCCAATTGCCCATAAACAATCTGTACGCTTATAAGGCTATAAGAAATTAACACAAAGCTAAGCGAGCACCAAGCTAATGTCGACGTACTAGTTGATTAAGAATCAAAAAATATACTCGTTATTTGTTTTTTAGGGATATTCGCAATATAATTGGTCAATTGATGTCATCAATTATTTGTTTTATAATAAAAAGGGTCGATAAATTATTTTAGGGTTTTTCTATGAAATACACCTATACTTTTTCAATTTCTACAAAATAAACCCACTTAATTTTTTGTCTATACAATACACCTGTGTTATAGTTTTATTGCACGAACTAACATTAATCAATGCTATTTATGATTTCTGGTCAAAGTTAACCATAGTGTGTTAAGTGCATTTAAAAAAAAAAGATTGACTTTCCTACTTTAATGCTCTATGATAAAAACGGTTCGATTTCCATTCCTAAGTGCACTGTTCTGTCTTCTCTTCCTTCCATTACTCTGAAATTCATTCCAAAATTCTGGGTTTAAAATTTTCAAAGCTTTATCAATTACATGCTCTCATTTCATGTGTTTTATTGCTCTGATTCTTGAAGCATAAAGAATCGATCTTTCTTCCTTGGTTTAGCTTTGTAAACCAATGCTGGAGTAGATGAATGCAGTTGTTCTGCTTTTCTTTTGGATTATTGGAAAAACAATTTGGTTATGTCACTTATGCTTGATGTTTTAATTTGCTTACTTTTGCCAATTTGGCTTTTTGGACAAACAATTTGGTAATTTCAGAACATTCTGCTAAACTGATGTATTTGGGATATATATGTTGAACTGATGACGGTGGTCTGTCCTTAATGGATGTATTTGGGTTCAAGTTTAATGCAACTCATTTGTGTTCTCTGTCATTTGGTATGTATTTCTTTTTGGTTGACAAATGAATACCAATTGCTGTATTTGGTCTGCATTTGGTAATGGTCTGCAATTGGTCTTTTGTTCAGTTGGTTTGCATTTGTGCCCAACACAAATTCAGTAATGGTCAACATCAGTACACTTTGAGGCCAATGGTCAGTATAATTCCAGTAAATTATTCAGTAATAGGCAGTAGATTTAATAAATCTGATTTCAATTAGAGGCCAATAAAGCAGTACACTTTCAATTGGAGAAAATAAATCTCATTTCCTTTGATTGAAATTAAACCAGTACAAGCATCAATTAATCGATTACAATGTCAGAACTAATACGACTACTAA
Source organism: Bassia scoparia (assembly GCA_008642245.1). Taxonomy (NCBI): domain Eukaryota; kingdom Viridiplantae; phylum Streptophyta; class Magnoliopsida; order Caryophyllales; family Amaranthaceae; genus Bassia; species Bassia scoparia. The sequence continues at coordinate 46,112 of SNQN01001899.1, forward strand.
AATCACAAGCATTACTAAATCACTTCGATCAGTATCACAACTACTAACAAAATTATCAACACAACAAACCCTAATTTCAGGAATTCCTTCAAATCAACAACTTTCTCTTTCAATGCTAACAACTGGAATTCAAGATTGGGATCTACATTCGACAATCCGTGGATATCAGATTCCTCAAGCCATTTGTAGTAGCCACAATCATCACAACGAAAAAACCCTTTTCTGAAATTAAGCGAAGTCAGTGAAACCCTCAATTTTCGCATATTWTGGAATCTCGCAYGTTCATTTGGGGCTTATAATCTCCAACTTTGAAGGCGAAATTCTTGAAAACGACACATTTGAAGTTGATGAAGACATGCTGTAGCAACTGGGATTAATTTACAGAAGAAGGAAAAATCGATGGAGTTAAAGGAAGAAATATACAGAGAACAAGGAAGAAATATACAGAGGACAAGGAAGGAAAGAAAAGAATAAGGAAATAAGAAGTCAAAACGTATCTCTATTATATAAGTCAAGGGGGGAGCAATGGTGTCCCCCCTATGAAATTACCTAGGTACCCTTAATGATTTGACTATTTTAAAAATATATATTAAAATTTAAATATAGCTATAAAACTTAACTCTCTATTATATAAGGGAAGAGGGGAGGAAGATGGTGTCCCCCCTCTTAAAAGACCTTTATACCCTTAATGAAATTTAAAAATTATAAATTGATGTGCCTAAATTATCCCTTTAGTAATTATGTGATTAAATATGAAAACTGCATTTATTATGCGAGTTAATTAGTCAAAAACATTAAACAATGAACATTATTTCAAATTGTATTAAAACATTAATGGTTTTATTTTAAATTTCAACTTTGAAGACATAACTATTTACAAAATAATTACAATTCCGATAAATATTGTATTGCTAATTAGCTATAAACCTTTTATTATGATACATACCATATAATCATTTTTTATGAAATACAGTACAATTTTCATATATACAAGCACGCATTGCGTGCACATAAAAACTAGTATATACATAAGGAAGGAATATAAAACAATAACCATGGTTAACACATTTAAACATAAAATTAAGATGTAATTAAGGTTTGTTTAATACATATTAGCGGGCTAAATCACAGGTTTATTGTGTAGACAAAAAATTAAGTGGATTTATTTTGTAGAAATTGAAAAAGTATAGGTGTATTTCATAGAAAAATCCATTATTTTATAAAGATAATTACGTCTACACATATAAATATAATTGGTTAATTGATGCCATAAATTATCCGATTTAATAAAAATGTGTCTATAATTTATATTTCTAGATAAATTAATTCAAATATAATTGTAATTGTACTTGTATGTTTATTTTTAACCAAATTAAACCAAAGTTAAAAGAGATCTTCGTTCACAATTTCACATCCTTCTGTTATAAGCTATCCTTTTATAAACTTCACTTGCTCTTTGAGCGAAAGAGAGAGAAAATTAACAATTAGATATTCGAGACTGTGATAGTGAAGAAGAAGAAGAAGAACAAGAAGAAAATCTTCGTTATTCGATTTCAACTTTTTCAGATCCAAATTCAACAATGGCGCAACCTTTGATAAAGAAGGACGACGATCGCGATGACGAATGTAACTATTTCTCCCTCATTGCTTTGTTTTATTTGTATGTATGATTTTCAATCAATTTTTGGCGTGATTTGCTCGTGATTCAATTCAATTGATTTCACCGACATTTGTGTTCCGATCAAATTTTGTTCGGATCTCTTGAATTAGGGCTGAAATCTCACATTTGCGCGCGATTGAATCGATATGAATTTGATCACTTGAATTGAGTTAGATCTAGTGATTTTCGTGTGCAATTCGATTCAATTGTAATGTAATTGGATCTGAATAATGTGTTTGCAGCGGAGTACTCTCCGTTTTTGGGGATCGAGAAGGGAGCTGTGCTTCAGGAAGCTAGGGTTTTCAATGATCCTCAGCTTGATCCAAGAAGATGTTCTCAGGTTTTCGACGTTTTTGACACTAAATTTGATTCGAATTTCGAGAAATTTGTTATCGGCAGTCATTAATCTGTTAACTGCATTTGCGTGATTAGGTCATTACCAAACTTCTGTATTTGCTAAATCAAGGAGAGTCATTTACAAAGGTTGGTATTTTGATTTTTGTACGGTATTTGATATACATTGACGATATGAATGCTTTCAACCTTACGTTTAAGCCATACCATGAGATCATTGATGGTAAAAACTTTTTCGTTGCGATCTGTTGCAGGTTGAAGCCACAGAAGTGTTCTTTTCTGTTACAAAATTGTTCCAGTCGAAAGACAATGGATTAAGAAGAATGGTCTACTTGATGATTAAGGAACTCTCGCCTTCTGCGGATGAGGTTCTTTTGCTGCAACTTTTATTGCACTGGCATTAGTTTTGTGCTTTGATTTAATATAGGAGTGTTATTTATTTTATAATGCTGACATAATCTGCCTTACTTTGAAGGTTATTATTGTTACTAGCTCCTTAATGAAGGATATGAACAGCAAGACTGATATGTACCGGGCAAATGCTATTCGTGTGCTTTGTCGAATTACTGATGGGACACTCCTCACTCAGATCGAGAGGTATTTGAAACAGGCTATTGTTGATAAGAATCCTGTTGTTGCCAGTGCTGCGCTAGTCAGTGGTATTCACTTGCTCCAGGTATGCCAGCTTACATCGATTCCCTGCTAGCTGCCCTGGTGTCCATAGTTCTGCTGGGTCATTAATTTGTTCCAATGTTTTTGTAGAGCAACCCTGAGATAGTGAAACGATGGAGTAATGAGGTGCAAGAGGCTGTTCAGTCACGTGCTGCTCTGGTGCAATTTCATGCTCTAGCTCTGCTGCACCAGGTACTATTGATGCAATTAATAGTCTTTGCTGATTTTCTCCTTATCATGTATTAGTTGCCTAATATGCACGAGAATGACTGGGATAGTCATGGTAGATGAGTTGTTGTATATGTGGTAACAGTGTTTACATTATCGTAGAGGACAAGATAGTAATATGTTAGTCATCTAAGCTTTGCAGGTGGAACATGGCTTGTTTGAGTTACTGATGCTTGTTATATTTTGGCCTCAACAATTTTCTGCTGGGAGACCTCTGAATATGCAATTTTTAGCATCCTATCAATTCTGACTTTCTTCATATGTAGTGATATCTGCTTAACTACCTCATGTTCCTTGGAAACTCTGTCACTTTTCTTTACAATTTTATTTGTTTCTTCGTGTCAGTGAGTGAAATATGGATCGTTTAGCATTTATTGAGACTTGTATGTCCAAACTTCTCATGAGTCATGATTGATATAAGAATGAGCGAGGAGAAATGAAGAGCTTCTGTTGGAAGGGCAGTGTAGAGATGGTTGGACAAGAGATGTGTATGTGTTGTTGGTATTAGGTCTGTATGTCTAAGATGGTTCTTAACTTATTATTATCTTGGTATCATGCTTCTAGACTCGGAAAATTTCCAATTTTATAGTTTGAAAGTGGGAGCACTTTTGTCAATTTGTATCCATTAGGGATAATGCCTTGTAATTTTGTATTGCTCTTCCCCTTCTTGAAGATACATAATGCTGGATCGACAATAACTGATGCTTCCAAAAATAATTGACATTAAGTAATTTATTGGTGGAGAAGAGGCTAAAGAGCTTATTCTATCTTGAGAAATGTTGTTGAATGTCAAAAAAATTTTTGACCCCCACTCTTCCTTTTACTTTTTTGGGCTTTTGGTTTGTTTCTGAGGGTGTGCATTGAGAGAAGTGATGGATGTGATCGATCGACTTTCTACATACTGCAGGCAGTGGGCAGTATGAATAAACGAGCTTATAGTAATTGATACCACAAAAATTGGATATATTGATAAGTTTGAATCACTGCCCCCATCGTCCTGCAATAGTGCAATGAAAGTTTTTGATGGCATATACTCCTAAAGTGTACTTATTAACGTGTGGCATAAGTGCTTAATGAACTGTCTAAGGCTTTGTCTCTTTTGTAATATGCAGATAAGACAGAATGATCGTTTAGCTGTGAGCAAACTTGTTTCAAACTTGACCAGAGGAGCAGTGCGCTCTCCATTGGCACAGTGTCTCTTAATTAGATTTATAAGCCAGGTACAATGCTTACCCTAGATCATTCATTTGGTTTGATTTTCATATCTATATCTTATTGAATTACTAATAACATTGATATTGTAGGTTATCCGAGAGTCTGGAAGTACTCAAACCGGGGATCGGCCATTTTATGACTATCTTGAAGGTTGCCTTCGTCACAAGGCAGAAATGGTTATTTTTGAGGCTGCAAGAGCAATTACGGAGCTAAGTGGTGTTACAAGCCGGGAGTTGACTCCTGCAATTACTGTGCTTCAGTTGTTTTTGAGCTCTTCTAAGCCTGTCCTTCGTTTTGCTGCTGTTCGTACTTTGAATAAGGTACTTATGAACTTTATGTATCTCTGTATTTTATACATGTTTTCTTTGTATGCCAATCTCTCTAGTTAGACTCGTGTTCGTGCCACAAAACAATGTTACTCTAGCATTCAGATTCATGTCTACTGTGTGGTCCTAGAATAACTTGCTTTCTCCTTACTATTTCTTAACAACTTTGTCATTACACTATGCGTCATGGTGCAAGGAAGTTATTACTTTTTTTCTGTCCTTAATTTGGTGAACATAAACCTGTAATGGCAAATAGCGGGTTCTAAAACCCATAGCGATTACATGGTTATTTTGCTGCTCTTTTGGGTCACCTCTTTTTTTGACTTTTTTTCCCCCACGGTTCATCTCTCGATTGTAAACTCATGTCTGTTTGATGACATCTTTGTTGCTTGGCAGGTAGCTATGATGCATCCCATGGCAGTGACCAACTGCAACATTGACATGGAAAGCCTGATTTCTGATCAAAATAGAAGCATTGCTACTCTTGCCATTACTACTCTTCTTAAAACTGGTAATGAATCAAGTGTAGACCGCCTCATGAAACAAATCACAAACTTCATGTCAGACATTGCGGATGAGTTTAAGATTGTTGTTGTTGAAGCCATTAGATCTCTTTGTTTGAAGTTCCCTCTGAAGTACAGATCACTGTAAGTGTATTAGTTTTGTTTGTTTTTAATAGTTCATTATCTGGAGGCTTTATTATATGGAATTCAATGATTATTATTTACCAAATGACGCTATTTCAGGATGAACTTTCTGAGCAATATCCTCCGTGAAGAAGGTGGTTTTGATTATAAGAAGGCAATTGTTGACTCTATTGTGATACTTATTAGAGATATCCCAGATGCAAAAGAAAGTGGGCTTCTTCACCTCTGTGAATTCATTGAGGATTGTGAATTTACGTACCTTTCCACTCAGGTGACTTTTCAGATCTCTCAACAATGTGATTTGGTGATATCTTTTAGTTTCTACTTGTGAATAGTTTAGGAGGTTTCAAATTAATGAAGCTTACTGCTAGCTGCATGCTGATGTTTATGCAATTGGTTCCACCAGATTTTGCATTTCTTGGGTGTTGAGGGACCAAAGACATCTGAACCCAGCAAATACATTAGGTACATCTATAACAGGGTTATTCTTGAAAATGCTACTGTTAGAGCTAGTGCCGTGAGCACATTGGCAAAATTTGGTGCCATGGTCGATTCATTGAAGGTATTCATTATATTTTGATATATGGTTTTACTAATTATGTTCTAATTTGATGACCAATATTGATGATTGGCTTTTCACTTATGCAGCCCCGTATCTTTATTCTGTTGAGACGCTGCTTATTCGACAGTGATGATGAGGTAAATCTCATTTTCTGTGCTGGACAATTATATTGTCATTGTAGTCTTTGATCTATGATGTTTGAACAATCTGTTCTTATTGCCATGGCAATCCAGCTAATATTTTTGGTGGTTTGATTTGCTATAATGTTTTTGTTCCAGAGTTGATAATGCAAAAAGATTTTTTTTAGGTTAGTTCTGGACTGAGATTGCAACTTATGATGCCCCTTCTGACCATATGATGATACATTGACCTTGTTAGTCATAATGTGGTTGGCTTACTGTCAAATTTCTTTTGTGACCTTTCTTCTCTTTGAAGAATTGATACTCAATGCCAGTTGAAAGATTCTCATTTACTAGACTTTTGGCTTTTGCATTGATCAGGAGGGTTCATGAATGTATTGATGTCAATCTACTCATTAACCCTGTTAATTTCAAAAGTAGTTTCTTGTTGAATGGTGGAGCCTTAACTTCTGAAGGTGGTACCTTCTCTGCAGGAATTACCGGGGTTGTACTGAACTATTCTATTTCTTTCCGCTTTGCTGCCCTGGTTTCCTGGAAAAATCCTTTTTTGAAATCATTTTTATCTAGCCAAACATGCATTAAATCCCAGTGCACCTTCAAGCAGTCTTATCGCTCTTATGCTTGCTGTCTCTTATCTTCTTTAAATGATGTTGATTTTTATGATCTACCTTATCATGCTTGGTCCAAGCAGAATGATGAAATTAACTGTCCTTAGGATGTAATTTTTTTATATGTAGGTGCAATATTGCTTTTGCATGATTTTTAAAAAATATCTCTATAGGCTTTATCATGTGATCTTTCTTTTAGTGTTACCTGACTCTCTGAGCTTGTCAACAGGTTCGTGATAGGGCAACACTTTATCTGAACACACTGGGAGGTGATGGTGATGTTGTTGAAACAGATGAAGAAGTGAAGGAATTCCTATTTGGGTCTCTTGGTGTCCCTTTATCCAACCTGGAAACTAGTCTGAAGAATTATGTAAGCATCCCTCCTAGCCTGCTCAGGTTCTCTGTTTCGTTTCTTGAGGTAAATGTTCATTGTTTTGTTAAAACGCAGGAGCCCTCTGAAGAATCGTTCGACATTAACTCTGTTCCCAAGGAGGTCAAGTCTCAGCCTCTTGCTGAGAAGAAAGCAACCAACAAGAAGCACCCTGGATTGGATACCCCTCTCTCAGCCCCTGCATCTGGTGTGGATGCTTATGAGAAATTACTTTCTTCAATTCCAGAATTCTCATCATTTGGAAAGCTGTTTAAGGTTCTTTGCTTGAATCCTTACCTTATATCTTGGGAGCGGTTTTTAATATATTATGTTGGGTTGTTAATTGTTTAGATTTTGCTTTGGTAGTAAATTAACTTATATTCTTTCCTTGCTAGTCTTCCGCCCCCGTTGAGCTTACTGAAGCTGAGACAGAGTATGCAGTTAATGTTGTCAAGCATGTATATGATGGACACATTGTATTCCAGTACAACTGCACTAACACTATACCAGAGCAACTACTAGAAGAGGTAAGGGTTCTGAGATATCACAAAGTGGTTTCCTCAATTCTCTAATCTTATATGTTGACATTTTGAGCTGTTGTTTTTTTGCTGCAAGGTTTCTGTTATTGTGGATGCTTCAGAAGCAGAGGAATTTGCTGAAGTAGCAACCAAGCCTCTCATGTCTCTTCCATATGACACTCCCGGACAAACATTTGTGGCCTTTCAGAAGCCTGAGGGAGTGCCTGCTGTGGGCAAATTTTATAATAACTTGAGATTCATTGTTAAGGAGGTAATTTTTAAGATTTGTGAAACTGAATTCTCTTGGGACTCCTTTCTGTTTATAAACAGTGATGTTTGGTTCAAGTTGCACTACCTTTTCTCTGCATGTGGGTAATAATGCGGGTGTGTATATGTATGCATGATGTTGGGTGCAAGCTTATATCAATTTTTTTGCTTTGCTCATAACTTGGAATAAGAACAGCCCTTTTGGTTCTTCGTTTTTGCTGTAAAGATCTATATTTCTTTCTGCTTCTGTTTTTTCTTTGCAGTCATATTTGGTCTCTTGGCTAAGCTGGTAGTACTGATAAATTATTGAACATGGAATATTTTTTTTTTTTTTTATAAGGTATATTAAAGCTTCCTTGTCTAGTGGTTTGTAACCTAAATCTTTGATGGACACTTTTCTGTGGTCCTTGACTCCTTGTTAGGCTGGTCTGTTCTGCTTATTCATCGTAATTATCTGTAACTTGGTAATATCGCTCTTCTGTGGCACTGTTTCTTCATGTATATGTTTATTGCACTAGTAAGTTTGGCTGTCAGCTTCCAACTCAGTCAGGGCCTGTTGCTGCTCTGTGCTATGAAAGATATTTGTAGCTTGGGAACCTCCTTATGAGGTGAAAAAGGAGATCAGATAGAGTCATACAATTATATTTTATGGTGCAGGTTGATCCATCTACTGGTGACGTAGAGGAAGATGGCGTGGAAGATAATTACCAGCTCGAAGATCTAGAAGTTGTGGCAGCAGATTATATGATGAAAGTCGGTGTTTCTAATTTCAGAAATGCTTGGGAAAGCATCGGTGATGAATTTGAGAAAGTGGATGAATATGGTCTGGGCCCAAGAGAAAGCTTGGTTGAAGCAGTTAATGCTGTCATTAACCTTCTTGGCATGCAGCCTTGCGAGGTAAGCTAACAGGAACAAATTCCTATAGAAATTTCTAATTATTTTGTCAGAGTGCTATGCGGGTGTGCTAACAATATGTGAAAGTGATGTAGATTATTATCTCTTTGTTAATAGCTTCTCTGTTTCATTTATTTTCAATTACAGTATATTAGTATAGTAGTAGTAGCGTTAGCTTATCTGACTTCTTATCAGCCCCTTCGAAGGTGGAGAAGAAAATCTCGCACTTTCCTGATTTTAGTCATATATTTGTCCTTGAGGGTAAATCTCCTACTTCCAATAACCCCCTTTCTTTGTAATATTTTCAGAGTACTGATGTGGTCCCGGGAAATTCAAGGTCACACACATGCCTGCTTTCCGGTGTGTTCATGGGTAATGTGAAGGTTCTTGTCCGGCTTCAATTTGGTCTCGATTCAAGCAGAGAAGTGGCAATGAAGCTTGCTGTTAGATCAGAAGATGAAGCTGTTAGTGATACAATCCACGAAATTGTTGCTAGCGGCTAAATGAGTGAATATATTCCTATGTAGGTGAATTCCATAGTGTGTGGCGGGAAACATGCTAGTTGTAGAGAGAGGATTTTCCCATACAGAAGTAAGAAGACTTGCCTTAGAAAATTCATTACAATTCCCTTTTGAGATCATGCAAATGCTATCTGAGTCTATGACAAATTGTTGTACTGTCAAGTCTGTTTCATATCGGTTGGTGGGGGATTGAGTGGATGGTGGGCGGTTGCACTCACCAACGGACCCTAATTGTATCCCTCGCTAAACAGAATTCTGAAATTCTTTTTTGTTTTGATTTTCAATTACGAGTATTATGTTTGAATTTTACCCATTTTTTCTCCATTGTCATAAGAAATATGTTACATGTTCACTTGAAAACTGAACAATAAGATATTGTTATAATTCTATAATTTCATTCCTTGCACCTTTAATTTCATTAATGCGATTGATTGATTGAGTTACGATAAATTTTCAATATTTTCATGCTAAAAACCTTAGAATATTGGAAAGTTTTGCCACTTGCTCACGATTACATGAAGATGTAATGGTGTGAGAATTTTTTAGAAGGATTTCGACCAGTAAGTTTGGCTCTTTTAAAAAAATTATGTATGTGCTTGTCATCGCTATTGGGAACAATGATTTAGCGATTTATCTTTAGAATTTTCTCCGTTTTTTAATACATGTAATAAAGGGGAATATTTGTGAAGTTTAAAAATTCATTTGTTGCAAGTATTAGAAAACAGATGAAGTAGTAAAGCTTTACCAGAGATTACTAAGTACTAAAGATAAATCTCTACTACCAATAGCGACTTCAGCAATGTCGTCATTAGTTTGGACTTTGGAAACTAAAACAACATGAAATTTTCTATCAGGTACAAATTCATGGTGGGAGGGTTTTGTTATTTTGTTATTTTTTGTTTTTCATTTTCTAATTTTTATATTTGTAAAAAAAAAAAAATGACAAATTTCTGGGGCCACGGCTCTTCTAACCAACCATATACTTATCATCTTATCATATTCCATTCCTTGCATTGCCGCCAGAACTCCTGCATAACTCACACTGTAAATTATAGACATGTTACTCTCCTGCTCCATAGAACCTAAAGCCTGCCTCGCGCGCCTTCAAACTACAAACTATAAGCATCGATCTCTTCCGCCACCTTCTGCTACAGTCCTCCGATTTCACACAGCTTATCGCGAAAAACTAACCTACATGAAAAGCTTGGGCATTATAGATTCCAATCCTAAAAACACCACTGTACCTTCTCATGAAACTCTGAACCAAATTCTCACCATAATAAACTACCTAAAATCTAGAGGCTTTTCGGACAGTGATATTCCTAAACTTTGTGCTAGTTGCCCGAAACTTTTCTCATCTAGTCTCGAACCAGCTGATATCGGACCTGTTTTCAGTTTCTTGGCTACTGATGTTGCTGCATCAACTCATGAATCATGTCAGCTTATTCTTCGCTGTCCTGATCTCTTGTTCTCTAATGTCGAATATTGCTTGAAGCCAACACTTGCCTTCCTCGAAAGCATAGGAATCCAGAAGCTAAATTCCCCGACAAGTCTCAATGCTCATCTCCTAAACACGCGTGTTAGTAAGCTTGAGACAAAGATTACGTTCTTACACAGCATTGGGTTTACATACGAAGAGGCAACAAAAGCATGCGAGCGATTGCCTGCCATTTTCGGTTATAGCATTGAAGATAACATGATGCCGAAGGTTGAGTATTTGGTTGAAGGAATGCAGAGAAGTACCGAAGAGCTAAAAGAGTTTCCACAGTACTTCGCGTTTAGCTTGAGGAAGAGAATAGTGCCTAGACATCTGCATTTGATGCAAAGGAATGTACACATATCTTTGAAGAGAATGTTGTTATATGGTGATAAAAAGTTCTATGCTAAGTGGAAATGATACTCTTTCCAAGCCGCTTCAACTGTCATGTATAGAAAACCAACAATATTGCAAATAATTACTCGCATATATTTAGAATCAAAACTTCGACTCCTCAAAACTTCAATATTTCAATTTTATACCTCGTGTAGGACTCATTTGGGTCATGTTCTCGACTTCTCGTCAACTGAATTTCACTAAATTGAATTTGTTTCTAACTACACAACTATGTTATCAACACAGCTTGAAATCAACCATTCCAACTTCATTAAGGCAAAAAACTACAGCACTAATCATCAATGAAAAAGACTCAACATTTGCAAGCAGAACTGGAGAAACACAACTAAGTCGACGAAGGTTCGTTCTTCTTTCTCACTTCTTGAATAAGAAGTTCCTGCATTAATCAAGCAAGCTAATAATTAAGCTGATCCAAACTTTTTTTTACCCGTACTAAACTGGAATACAGGGAGTAAACGATCACATGATGTTGCATTACGATTTACGAATATTAAACATGTAAGTATCCAGCATTTCAACTGCAATTCAAAAGGGATGACCATTAAAGATATGACTACAACCAATTCGCAAAGTTGCAACTAAGCTCCTATATTGGGCTGCTCCCTTGATAATTTCTTACCAAATAATTCTATTCACAACAAACATCATTTCAAAACTCTGAACAATTCATGGCTTTCGGCACTAACTCATAAAACACGATAAACTCTCACAGGCTTTTCGAGTTTTTTTGGCCGCTACAATGAACTACAAAGTTATACCACTGTTGCCAATGGATTACAATCAAGTGAAGACGTTTTAATTGCAGCTATTGCAGTAAATTTATTGGAAAATTAATGCCTCCATTCACAAATAACAAAATGGAAGCAAAGCAAAGTGAACTTTTGCTCATTGAATAACCCCACTCCATAACAATTCACAAGCGTGCACTATGTATTACAGCAATATGTGATTAGAACATGATATTCGACGATAAACATCATTGTTTCACCCAAAGCATCATAAGAAACAAGAGATTATTCAAAACTAATACAGTACAAAGCAAAGAATTTGAATACACATCGTCTTACCAAAAGTGTACAGCATTGATCATTTAGAAATATGCATTGGGGTTATGTACCATAGACTAAGTATTAAGGAGTATTTCCACTTTAACCTAAACCCTAGGCTTTTTTTCTGCTATCCTTATTTATTTTTTTCACTTCACACCGCCTTTTTCTTTACAGACAACACCAATATTCATATTCATGCAAACCTATATCGACTAATTGCTTATGTACGAATGATTCTTTACCGGAAAAAGTAGTTGGCTGCTTTATTATAAGTCCTCTGCTCTGCTGCTTCAAGCTTCATCTGTGCCAGCTTTCTTTGCATCTGAAGGTACTGACTAATTGCATGCACGTGTCTCTCTTCAGCAAGAAGGCCTGCGAAGAGAATGGAAAACGGACTTCAGAAATCACAGATATTTCGACTTCTAATGGAGAATACAAGCGTTCTTCAGTCAATTAGTACCTCTCTTTCCCTCATTCAGGACAGATATTGTATTTGTCTGACAATTCAAAGGAAGATTTCTTCGCATGTTCAGCTCCTGATTGCAATGTGGGGTCTGTAAAAGCTGGTGATAGACTGAGGGGTCAGCTGAAAGAATTGTGTCATGTTCAGGGCAGTAGTCTTCAGCCTGCAGTGTCCTAGGGGATCGGAAATTTTCAGAAGATGGAACAAATTTTTGTGGCTTCACAGGAAGCTGTTCGGAGGGAGAAGAAATCCCAGCAAATGGATATTCATTATGATGAATCTTCCATGGATCATAGTATCTGGTTGGGGGATTGACATGAACCTTAGAATCTGAACGATTCCAGGAATTCAACTGAGATTTGTACAACCGTGGGTCTGGCGAGCTCAAGTTCTGTTGAATGAGTTCTGATCCTCTTGACTTGTTCGAACCAGGAAAAGGAGAACCACTCTTTACACCTCTGCAGGAGAACTCAGAAGCTTTTTGTGGCTGGTCTTGCTTGAGGATGTAGGTGTCATCAATGGTTATGATATCCACAGGTAGATTACATTCCAATCTCTTATCAGCTTCATCAGCCATTTGAAAATCGGAAACTTCTTTAGAAGAATGATACAGATCTTGATTTCTAGCACCCATGTTCAACTCAGGCTTTCGAACAGTTTTAGACTGATCAAAAATCCCATCAGGATAGCACACAGCACTGCAAGAACTAAGGAGATCTGAAGCACCAGTTTTTCTTTCTCTGCTGTATGGGGCTCTCTGATCATGAGTTAGTGCTGCCTTTGGCTTTTCTTGACCTAACAGATTAGTTGATAGGGACTCTCCAGTAGATGCTCCCCAAACTTTTTTCCCATCTCTGTCAACCCCGGATGAGATGTTACAACCAGATGTGCCTAGTACAGTGCGTTTTAGAAAATTGTTAAATTTACAATAGCTCTAAACTACAGGAAATTCAACACAGCAAAACATAACCAATATGTAATGTAAGAAGAAGCAATATGATAAAGAGATTAGCGTTAAATGCACCATTGTCTGTAAACCACTGCATAAATCTTGAATCAGATCTGCAGCTGCTTCGGTCATCAATCATACTGCTATACTTCTGTCAAGGATGAAAATTACAGGTTTAGAAAGTACAGTACTATGATCTCAGTGATTTCAGTGGCATGTCTTAAGCTGCTGTCTAAGCATTACAATATAACAATCTTCTGTAGTAGAAAACCAATCAATTTTTTTAAGAAAGTAGGAGGTAATTCAGCCAGCATACTAGCAAAAACCAATGGACTAGATCTACTGTTGATTTCAATTTCCACCAATAATATTTTTTCCCTTGACACTAGGCGATGGAAGCGGTTCAGAAAAGTTGGTACTGAAGGTTCCCCAGCAAATTTAACCAGACAGCACTAGCTAGCCCCATCCTTGCTTTTAAAAACAAATCTTAGCCAGGGAACAGCAAAACCAAGTCTCCATTTTGAAACTATGAAAAAATTACCTAGGTCCCAATCATTAAAGTTTCACCATAACAATGATGTCTTCTAATGAAAAAGGGTACAAGGACTATGGACAAGGTAAGGCCCTGGCATTATTCACGGAAATATGATATAGACGAGTAAGACGACATCAACAATGACACAGAAGAAAACAAAGATGGTTTTAATTGATACCTTGTGCGACAGCACATTGGACTTTGTCCCTAAATTAGACTCAATATGATGGCCATAGCCCAACAGAAAGGTTGAAGTAGCTTAAATTTCTTATAATGTTAGTTCCAGATGATCTGCTATATGTTTGATAGAATAATTCGCTGCAAAAACATTGAAACATCACAAAATCCAGATGATCTGCATGCATGGTAAAATTATATACTGTTACATGGTAAACATTACCATATTTGACTATTTTAACTAGTAAGAAGTTTTGATGTCCAAATTACGTACTGATTGCTATGGAATGAATTGTTTGCGTTTCCTTTTACAATAATTGAATTGGAAAGTCAAAAAAGACATTAGTGAGTGCAATCTTGTTCACTGTTGCATCAATAAGGAAATATCATTTAGCTTCTAATCATCTATAACAAAAGGAGATATTGTGATCACACATCAGAACTTTATAGCTACTTTCCAAGTAAGAATATTTAGTAATAAAGAGAATAGTAGCACCGCTAGTATAAGAGAATAGTAGGAACTGAATTGGTGAACACGGAACAGTAAACTTCTGAAAAGAGATTTAAGAAAATACCTTGGTGCAAGGGGATGACAGCCAAATTTCCTTTGTAGAATCATTTGGTTCAACATTTGCCTGAAGGAAACCGAGGGAGAAGGCAGTTAAATTTGGGTTCAGTGGTCTTAGCCCTTGTTTCAAGAGAAACACGGTTCTAAAGTTAAAACAGCTAATGTGACAAGAGGATGCCAAATTATACAGGTTACAATCAAATCAACAAACACATAGATACAAGAATCTCAAGCAGAAACTAGCCTAGAACTATAGACTTCAGGACTAAGGTGCAAAGTTATTCGCCATCACATAAACAGGACCTTTTTCTAAGAGTATAGGATCAAGCATGTTACTTCAAGGGAACTACAAGAATCTTAACATGTTGCATGCACAGCTGTTACAAAAACTGAAGTTACACTCCCTCCCCCGAAGCTCAGTCTCCCTTTGTAATTGACTTGATAACACGATCCTTCATTTGAGAATTTTACCGGTACCAAGCTAAAACGTGTTCGTTTATTGTAAATTGTCCAAAGAATCGTGACAAGATTATTTTATATGGCAATAGCTTTTTCCTATTGTTTCTCAGTATCAGTGATCTTTAGTTTGGTAAAACATTTACACTCAAAAAACCCTTCTCAGTTACTGAATATCATTAGCCATAATAGGAAATTTGAACTCAGATTATTGTCTCCTTGTCGCAGATACTGCTCAAGCCTACTCCACAAACTCTACAACTCAAGCTCACATCTCCACAAACAAAGCTACTCTAGTCTCTACGGTTGCCACACACACACACACACACACACACACACACACACACACACACACACACACACACACACACACACACACACACACACACACACAATAAACCATAAGCCAAATTAGTATACTCACATTAACAAGATCTTATGCAAACTGTAGAAATAAAGGCTATCTTATTGGCAACATCACAATAACTCAAAAATAGGAGAACATAAGACCAGGACATTTGCGGGATGTTGAATCCTGTTAGGCAAGACCGCGAGAGTGCAAGACATTATAACATTCCAGATGATCACATAACTCATTTTTAACGTGTAAAAAAATGTAAATTTCAGCCCTATAAAAGATTACAAGCATCTTCTACCATGTACACAAGAAGCGTTCAATAGTATTCACCATCAGCAACAAATATTCGCTTGTTGGGTTTGTCCAACTAGCTCATGTCACATGTAATAGTAATAATAAACCATAGTATGATTCTACAAGGGCCATTCTTATAGTGAATAACAGCAATAGCTAGACAAGCAACTCACGAACTCATCTTGACGTCTTGTGCATTGTTTGTGTTTTATATTTTGAATATGTAATGAAATTAGGAAAATAGACAGCAAAACTATGATATAATAGCCCCGCTTTTAAATACCTGTAGCAGAAGCTGATGTTCAGGAAATCCTTCTGCACGACACTTTTCAGAAGCTTCTCCAGCAGAACAAGGGCTATTCACTGATCCAGAAACAGCAGGGCAGATAAGTATGGGATTTTGCTTGTTGGTCAGATAAGATATCTCGACACAGTGGCATTTTGATACCACCAGGTAGAACAAATTCCAAAGACTCAAAAAATGTACAAAATTGGACCTATGTCCAACGGATCACCCCTACTAAGAAAAAAWWWRTTGTTTTGGTTCGACCTGTAGTCCCATATGAAATAGCGGATGGTATCAATTTAGCAACACTTTTCCCTCAGGATTTGTTACAGGAAAGGGAGAATGTAAAACTTCGAGTTGTCAATTATATTGCTGGCACTGCTGAATTTTTTTCTGGCACTAGGCAAGTATCTGCATCAATGCATCATTATCTTTTATTTAATTAGTTTGACTGTATTTTTCCTTTCCTGAATTGATCATTACATTATATAGCTGTAAAGTCAAATGAGGATAACTAGGGTAAACTAGCTACTGTAGAACAAATTCTAGACTTTCGAAAGATTACAGAAGACTTTAAAGAATACTGTACAAATAAATCACCTTTCCTCCAGTTTTCCTGCATTGCCTTCTCTTTGCTCGAGCATTCAGCACATCCAGGTGTTTCCTTGCTAGAAGTGTCATGACTTTGTGCTCTTGTATGTAACGTTGCCTAAAATACCACATGGAGAATTTTTCAACTTCTCAAATAGCAAAATTCAACAACGGACTGTGAAGCTGCTATTAAGTGGAACCATAAATAAAATAATAAATCTTTCAAAGAATGACTGCTTTCCCCTCCTTCCACATAAAGAGAAGTATACCTTATAGGGAGGACGATATGGTTCTTTGCACCTACTGAGTAGAAAACTATCAGTTCCCTGAAGTTTTAAAGTTGGCAGGTTGGATCCAGCTGTTGGTAACTTCGAAGCAGACCTGCTTCCTAAAATTCCATTATGCTCAGGGTCGGGCAATGATCCCAAGATGGCAGAATTTCCGGTATTTGGCCAGGATTGTCGAGTTTGGTTATAGAATTTCCCAGAATCTGTGTAGTACTCTGGTGCACTATCATGCAGCTCACTGTTCCAA
The DNA here is from genome assembly GCA_008642245.1 of Bassia scoparia. NCBI lineage: Eukaryota > Viridiplantae > Streptophyta > Magnoliopsida > Caryophyllales > Amaranthaceae > Bassia > Bassia scoparia. The sequence continues at coordinate 63,248 of SNQN01001899.1, forward strand.
AACAAAGGGGATAGGAGTGTAAAAGTATGCATCCAAGCACTCAAAAGTTGTGAAAAATGATCTGTGCTTATCAAAGTCCAACACAAATACGGAAAAAAACAATTCTATTTAGGCAAAGAAAGGGACATATATTTGTACATAACATAGAACGCTATCAATGAGAGTGTGTAGTAGTACTTTTCTACATACTTTAGTCAGTTCTTGTATAACAAGAACAACAACAACAACAAAGCCTTAATCCCAAAAACTTTAGTCAATTCTTGTAATAATGGAAATTTAGTTAAAATCAGTTTCGTGTTTTAGTTTACTAGATTGTTTTGTGTGTTAGTGCTACAGCTGTATATAAACATTCTATGTAGCTCAGTACTAAGTTAATGCACATATTCTGAACAAGGCTCACATCAAGCTCTTCTTCTCCCGATATTCATGAGATTTCTTACATTTTAATTTTTACACATCATGCTACACTTATAAAATTGCACGACTTAAAATTGAAGATAGTTCAAACAGGCTGCTACATGTCTCGGTCACAATTACAACACATGGAATGAAAATTAACAAATGAGGCAATGGATATAGTATAGAATTATGTCAACAACTAAGTAAACACAAAGCCTACAAATAGAATGTATGCATCATGCACCCTGGATTATTATGCTTATCAAATACTACGTCTACAAGAGCTTTACCTTTGATTCGATAATAATAAGTCTTGCCATTCAAAATTTAAGCAATATAGACTTTGATGCATTGAAACTTTACATGAATAAAGTTCCCTAGAACATATCAAGCATAATCTAACAGCAATCATAAAACTAGAACATACTTAATCTACCACATGATTAACCTAAAAATAACAAAAACCTCAATATTGCTAAACTACTTGGTTTACGATTACACATAGTAAGCAAAATCGTTGCTTAAAAAGCAACACGCATTAAATTTAGAAGCTTATGCAGCAATGATGACAGGTGAATTGGTAATGTTGCCACATTTATCGATAATCATCAAATCAAGGTTATACAACATGAGCTCACAAGAATAATAACCTCGTAATTGACGTAAAAAGAAGCAAAATTCACCTGAGAATGGACCGATCAATTCCAGAAGGCAACTCCTTGGTAGCATTCACTTCAGCAAGCGACAACAAGTAATCTCTTGAATACGTGATTCTCGAATCTCTACATCATCAAAATTTCGCACATATTAACAATCAAGCAAGCAAACAACACTACAACAAACAAATATTCAAGTTTGAGTGCATAAATCTTACTTCCGGAACTAGAACATACTTAATCTACCACATGATAACCTAAAATAACAAAAACCTCAATATTAAAACTAGAACATTACTTAATCTAACAGCAATCATAAAACTAGAACATACTTAATCTACAACATGATTAACTAAAAATAACAAAAACCTCAATATTGCTAAACTACTTGGTTTACGATTACAACATTAGTAAGCAAATCGTTGCTTAAAAAGCAACACGCATTAAATTTAGAAGCTTATGCAGCATGATGACAGGTGAATTGGTAATGTTGCCACATTTTATCGATAATCATTCAAATCAAGGTTATAACAACATGAGCTCACAAGAATAATAACTCGTAATTGAGCGTAAAAAGAAGCAAATTCACCTGAGAATGGACCGATCAATTCCAGAAGACAACTCCTTGGTAGCATTCACTTCAGCAAGCGACAACAGTAATCTCTTGAATACGTGATTCTCGAATCTCTACATCATCAAAATTTCGCACACGTTAAGAATCAAGCAAGCAAACAACACTACAACAAAACAAATATTCAAGTTTGAGTGCAAAAATCTTACTTCCGTAACTCATTCGTCGAGTGAATCGAGTCGAAACCTACTCCAGAACGCCGACATTCATCCTCGCAACTCATCGTTCAAAAATTCTCTCTCCTACTTCAAACGCATAATTCCGAAATTCAACGTAATCACAAACTAAAAATAAAAAATAAAACGATAATCTGATGATTTTAGTTCTCGGAAGACGATCAAAACGCTGTTATTCTTTTTTTCTTTTTTTTTGGTAAAATTCTTGCAGCAGAAATTTAGTTTTGGATGCAAAATTTAGAAGAAGAAGAAGAATGATGAAAATAAAAGAAAGAGAGGTGAAAAATGAGAGAGGAGACGATATTTTAAGGGTTTGATGAGGAGTGAGAAGAAAGATTGGACAAAAGAGGAAATGTTAATGAAACAGGGAAAGAGAGGAGAGGAGGTGAGTGTATGAGAAGAAGAAGAAGAAGAAGAGAGAGAGAGAGAGAGAGAGAGAGAGAGAGAGAGAGAGAGAGAGAGAGAGAGAGAGAGAGAGAGAGAGAGGGAGGAGTGCTGGTAGAGAGTGGCAGTAGTACAGCAGCGAGACTTGCTGGAATATGAGCAAGACATTGCGCGGACTTTTTGGTTCGTAATTGAAAACGGACATTTATATTTGCACTCCTCACTCTCTTTAACGATGTTGTGGCATTCTGGCATAAGAATGTTAATCGTCGCCCCAAATTACTGATTTTCGCCCCAAAATTTTTAGTAAATTGACTAAAATACCCACTTATACACCTCACTATACTCACCATTCACCTAGCAGCGGCGGCTGAGGCGGCGAAGGCAGGCGAAGGTGTCCATCGGTGGTGGACGACGCGTCGGTGGTTGGCTCTGCTTCTAGCTTTCGGGTGTGTGCGATTTTTTTTATTTTCGAGAACTACTACGTCTGAGATCTAGACGCAAGTCCATGAAATCCGTCTGATCCAGACGAAGGTCCATGGGACTCACGTCAGACGTGAGTCCCATGGGACCTTCGTCTGGATCAGACGTGAGTCCATGGGACTTGCGTCTGGATTCAGACGTAGGTTTCACAAATTTTTTTTTAATTAAATTATAATTTTTTTTATTTGCAAAAAAAAAAAAAAAAAAATTTGAAACCTACGTCTAACATTTAGACGTACGTCCATGGGACGTACGTTAAATGTTAGACGTAGGTTTCAACTTCCATAAAAAAAAAAAAAAATTTACCTCTCCGGCGAGGTCAGGTACGGGGAAGTGGTTCGGGGTTCACTTCCGACATTCGTCCCAATAGTCGGCGATTGCGTGGTCGTCTTAGGCTAATGGACGGAGGAGAACGAGCAAAATGGATTTAGTTTACGCAAGGTAAAATGGGAAGAACAAGAATGAAATAGGGGCGAAAGTAAGTAAAATGGGGGCGAGGTTTAGTAATCCAGTTCTGAGATATGGATTCATTTTGTGGGGCCTTTTTTCTACAATTGGATTTGGGGGGAAATTTGAGAGTATTTTCCTATGTTACGTAGACATGGATGAAGTGTCTACTCGGATATGGGTGTTTGAGTCGGACAATTGATTATTTTGTAGAAAAAAAAGTGAATTTGATAGTTAAAAATGGAGTACCCGAGTGGAGTGTCGTTTCCGACACGATATGATACGACACCCAATTTTTGAGGTATATGAGGGTGTCGAGGTAACATAGGTATTTTTCTATTTTAGATGCTCGTTTGGTTGCAATGGAAATTAATTTCTCATGGAAATTAACTTTCTTTGTTGAATTTTTAGGAATTTGAGAATTTCTAATAGAAAAAATTGTCATTTTCTACCTTTTCTTTCCCAATTTTTAAAAATTTCCACCTTTTGAATTTTTTTTTAATTTTCCCACCTTATCATTCCAAATCTTCGCAAATTCCCACCTCTTACAACTAATTCCTAACTTTATCATTATCTTTAAGGGTATTTTCGTCTTTTCACTCCTGAAATGATATTTAAAATCTCAATTCAATAGATCTACAATTTAATGAGATTGCAATTTGCAACCAATGTCAGAGGTGTTGCTCGAAATTCTGACTAGATCTAATATTGTCTTTATCAACCAACATCACGAAACATGTTTGAATTCAATCATTCTAATATTCTCTTTATCTAATATTGCACAATTAACTAACAAAACTTGAATTCAATCATTCTAATATTCTGATATTCATGGCAGCAAGCTTTAAAAAAAAAAAAAAAAAAAATTCAAAGGCCATTAGACGCCCAACCTAGGCGAGGCAGCCGTGGTTGGGTCGCCTGGTCAGGCACCACCACCATGGCGACCTAGCCATGGGCGCCTAGTGGCCTTTGTGGTGTCAAATAACAAACAACGCCCAACCTAAGCGAGAGACCCATAACCGGGCCACCTGGGTTAGGCGCGCCACCATGGGTCTCGATGGCGGTGGTTGCAAGGGGGTGTGTAGATTTTTGAGGTAGGGGTAATAATGGAAATTTGCTCGAAAATACGACTACGTTTTAAGTTGTTTGCGACTTCAAATAGCATTCCCCAACTAACACCCACCATCACTCAACAAAGATAATACATTCACAAGAATTTTTGAGTTATGACAGATGGTACTCTACAAGCTACTCCGAAAATCACATCTCTAAACACAGAGCTAACTGGTTTTAGGACATTTTCTAATACCATTCTATTTTTCAACAAAAGTCACAACTAAGAGCTTATGCTTTGAAAAATGCTAAAACATTTACTGTTAAATTGAGAAGTTACAACTAACAAGCTATTGCTTAGTCCGTTTCGAAACAGAAATATCCGACCAAATATAATCTCCAAAATATTCTATTCACAACAAACATCATTTCAAAACTCTGAACAATTCATGGCTTTCGGCACTAACTCATAAAACACGATAAACTCTCACAGGCTTTTCAAGTTTTCTTCGCAAAATTCACAATGTTACACGGAAGAGATGAAAATTGTAAGTAGATCATTAGCATCCCAAACAAAGGTTTACAAGGAAACATAAAAGAATACAATGTACTATAATGTACAATATAGTTGAGACCAGATGGAATCTGTCGGTCAAATGGTGAAGATTAGCAGGACCATTAAGCTACCATTAATGATACTATAGTACTCGCCTATGTCCTCCAAAAGCCCAAATCTGTGGAAATTAATGAAACAAAATGAGCACCTGATAGAATTTTCATTTATAAAGAACTCGGATGAGGCAAATAATAAGAGACGACCGATTCTTAGTGATTAAATTAACATACTATATACAATGAAAATCAAAATAGATATAGAACACACACAAGTAGTACCAGTCGTACAGGAGCTAGATTACAAACAACAAATAAGATATGACTTATGATGGAGGCTAAAAGGGGTACATCCGTAAAGGAGCAAACATCTGACTAGCAAGATATCATTAAAACTCATGTTATATAGGAATAAGCAAGAAGTTATTAAGCTCATGACTTTTTATAAGTAGATAAAGGTGGCACCCAGAAACAAATCAACAAGTTTCGAGTACAACTGTACAAGCTTAGTGGCTCCAAGGGAGTCCAAGGTCATCTCATTTATATAGGAACTAGCAAGAGATCATTAAAACTCGTGTACTATTACCATACTTCTCGCTTACAAGTTAGTGAAGTTACAAACACCTTGTATTTAGTTAAGCTAGTTGAATTGAGAAAAAAATTATAGTGAGCAGTTTGGGAAATTCTCGAAAATATTTTAAAATATGCCCACGAGAAAATCTGCATGGAATGCCTATCCCCAAGCTTGGAAAAAGGAAGAGGGTGCAAAATTTACATTTCTCACAATTCTAGAGCATAGATCACAAAATATTTTATTAAAGGCTGCCAGCTAGGCTCTTTCAACAAAATTGGCGAGAAAATCTCATTTCATGAATGTATAATCCACATTGTTGACCCCTGAAATCGACGTTTCAGCAACTGTCTCAGTTTTGCCCAATTTTTTTCCACACCTTAAGAGTGATGAGGGATGGCTCCTCACAAAGTTTAAGCCTCAAATGGCGTGTATTGTGTCTCCCACGAGCGTTTTGATGCCCGGTAGTTTGAGCGTTAGCGTCCTCAAAAGTCCCCCCTTTTGGACTCTTTTGGTCCCCAAATTTTGTGTGGGTTCATCATATGACCATATGAGCTCATGTGGTAAAATTTTCGACAATTTTTCCAAAGATTGTCCGGAAGTCTATTTTTCATAGATTATAATCTTTGTTTTGACCCCAAAACGATGTAATTCTGGACCCGTCTCATTTCCCCCCGAAAATGCTACCACAAGCTTAGACAAACATATGATGACATGACGTAAAATTTTAGCATCAAATACCAACTATAGGGTCCATTAACACAATTTTCGATGATGAGCAAGCATCAACGTCATTATGCTCAGACTTATAATTTCCAATGTTGCTTTCGCTTCCCAATTCAACCGAAGCATAAACAGGAGTAAATTAGACTAATTCTACTGGCATTACCTACCAGCAAAGGAAGCGAGTAACAATATAAAGGCTCCTTTTAATTGCACATATAAACTTGTCTCCTGGATACAATGCATTCTGACTTCAATTACAGTATTTTTAATGTATACATTTTTTACTAACGAATCATAGATGTATAATGTATTGTAGTTGCATCAAAGTCACTGTTGTACAAAAGCATGAAGGGCTCGATTGGCCCTGGGATTGATTTAATGTTATATGATGACTAGAAATCTATCTCAAGTTACCTTTGTCCCCAGATGTTTGCTTCAGAAACTTTAGCATGTTTTTTTTTTATAAAAAATGATATTTGGTTAAGTGAACCCAATTAAAAACTAAATATGGACAAAATCATTGGAAATGAAGCAAACATTTACGCTATGTTTGGATAACAAATTAGAAGGGAAAGAGAGGGGAGAGAAATAGAAGGAAAGGGAAGGAAGGGAAAGTGGAGGAAATGATGAGCTCCATTTTCCCGCCAAATCTCTCCAAGTTTAAAGAGATTGTCTTTTATTAAAGGAGTAGGGAAAATGGATCCCTCCTTTTCCCTTCCCTTCCATTTTATGGTATCTAAACAAAGGATTAGAAATGGATTAGATGTTTGTAAAAAAACTAACAATTAGAGCTTTAGCTTATTAGTTACAATGAGGATTCAGGATTGAAGGGAGTACTACCCCAGGTGCGTATGACAAAATATTATACAATAGAAGAATAGAGGGAGCATAAGAAAAAAGGATTTGAAGTAAAATAGAACAATACTAGACTATTATTGACTTATTGCCATACCTTTTCCTCCATCCCATTCCCTCACAACCTTTTTCTTTTACATATAAAATGGGAACAGATAATAGGAGGAATTGAGAAGCTAATGTGAATTAGCTATTATAGTTGCTATCTTTTTATATCAAAAGACACATTATTCATGGGTGATGATTGATGAAGTGGTAAATCCAATGTGCAGGGTTGGAAATTTGAAATTATGTCAATATGCCTAGCAAGGCGCAAGGGGATGAGAGTAAAGAGAGACAAAATCTTTCTACACATACAACGTCAAGTCAGCATTATAGAAGGATGAGCTACATAAATAAGGTAACAACTAATAAAATATCAATCAAAGATCAATACAATCAGACCATACTACAGAACCAAGTGATCAAACAACAATTTTCGGCAAAGCAAAGCTCACATTCGCAATTCAAAGAAACACACAGATAGAAGAATAGACTGACCTTTAGATTTGTGTCATAACTTCCAGTGCATAGGGCACTACCATCAGCTGACAAGCCAAGGCAACTGATTCTTCCGGCATGAGAGTTTTGAAGAGATCCCAAATTCAGAACCACCTGGAAAAAAAGCACATTATGTCAACATTTCATAAATAAATGCTTTAATCCTCAACCATAATACACCAAGAGGAACAATTTTTAATTATTGTAGCCCCAGTCAAAAATAACCACCTATTTGGAGATATTTTAAAGGGTAAAGAACTAGAGATGCCCTTAAGGAGGTTTTAAGAATTTAGGCTTAAACATTGGACTGGTTGCCCTTTCTTGTGGTTTGTCCGAAACTAGGCCTGAGCAACCATCTATAAGGACTTCATTTTGTGTAGAGAAGTGGAAAAAACAGAAAAGAAAAGAAAGTAGAAAGTGCAAAAAAAAAAGATACAAGACAGCATTAGCAAATTGAAGTCATGAAACCCAAAATATTATCTTCGAATTAATGATACAGGTCAGTAAACATAACACAAAATCGTTCATATAGAATAAATTCTACCCATAGAAGCCAGTGGTTGGCAACCCTTCATTATAATCTATTAATAAACTTTCAGTCTAGTTGATACTTGATAAGATTGATGGTTGCTTAAAAAATCATATCAGAGCAAACTAATTAGCCAACAACATCAAGCAGTTCTCCCAACATTCAAGACTAACATGAATTATATCATACACATGATTGCATGAATAGCCAGCCATACTAGTACCTTCGCCAGCAAAGTGTCCCAGACATAACAATCACCATTTGAATAGCCAGCAAAGAGAAGTCGTCCTGATACGGAAAAGGCAATGGTTTTCACTTGAGAGACTTCGTTTTCACTATTTGGCTGGTAGTATTTTTGAAGTTGATGCCCAGTACGAATGTCAAACAACCTGCATGTACCGTCATCTGAGCCAGTGCCAAATCTATAACCATCTGGGAAAAACTGCACAGCATTTACATCTCCCTCATGGCCATAAAACGTACGCACAGCACGACTCGCAACACGAGTATCCCACAATCGAGCGGTTGAATCACAGGAGCCAGAAACAAATGTTTTGCTGCTTGTTTTATTGATCGAAATGCTGAAACATACAGGGAAGAACAGTTTCAGTGAGCTTATTTGTTAGGGGGGGGGGGGGGGGMYGTTAAATGTCCATGATTAATAAGTGAGTGACACAAAATGTGTTAAACCATTTAACTAAGTTTTTTTAAGATCAGAAAGTATGATCATATAACTTCAGCTTGGCTTGTGTGTTTTGTTTCAACAGAAACCAAATAGCATAAGCAAAAAAGGCAATGCACAGAAGACTAATATAGATCGCTATTTCTGATTTCAAAAGGTCCAAAATTCTTCCAATGAACTTGCTTTCTATGACATAAGAGGGTCACCTTGCATGTTCAACAATAATCTAAATTGAGCTCAGAACACATACAATTTGATTTACTAATCTATACAGTAAATATATAAAGAAAAGGAAAAGGGAAGTGTACTGGCATATAACACTAAAGCATGATTCATGCAAATATTCATGTTCTAAATAGTATCTACAAAACTAGAAGCTAACAGCCATAGCTACATAAGAAGCTTAGTGATTTTCTTTGTTTTTTAGGTTAGTTAGTTAGTAAGACTCAATAGATCCCAAAAACCATTTGCATCACACTGCAGTAAGAGGATGGGACCCATTGAGACACTGGAAATGCGGAAAAGAGCTAAAAGAACAAATATGATATTAAAGCAGCAACAAGCACATATCTAGCAAAATGGGAATGAAACACTGTATCCAAGCCAACAAAATGGGAATGAAACTGAATCTTTAGAGAATACAAATATCTACTTAAATACCTCAAGACATCAGAAGTATGGCCAGATTGAAATTCACCTCCAAAGACAGATGTCCTTAATCCTGTAGTTGTATCCCACAAAATGCAAGTCTGATCACCAGAACTGGTAATCAAGTGAGCATCTTCATCTGGAATGTATTGACAGCATGAAACATACCCTTTATGCCCGGTAAGAGTTTTAGAGACAGGTAAATTTCCATCTCTATCGGTGGGAGAATTAAGGTTGAATATTGAACAGACGCTATCAAGACCTCCACAGGCAACTGATTGGCCATTAGGAGAGAACGCGCATGTCATCACCCACGCACAAGGTAGCTTGATGGCATGAGTCTTCTGGCTTGTTAAGGCATTCCAAACTATTAACCTCCCGTCTTGAGAAGCACTGACGATTCGGTTTTTCTCAGGTGTCCAATCTAGTGAATAGACCTGGTATGGTTATTATGAATTAAATGCAAGTTCATGACTAAAAGAAAAGAAAATTGGTAAAAATTAATGCAATCCTCAACATCAGGTAATTATCGATGAAAAATTTTCAATTATTCAATACTCGCTAACAGGCAGCAGCCAATTTAACAATCATACAGTTGTTGAGTTTCCATCTACAAAACTACATAAAATTGATTTCCCAAAACGTTTCACTTAGATAAGTATTTGTCAGAATGATGCGATTAATAATAAACATGTCACAAGAATAGAATGGTCTCCACAGCATAAACAATCCAAGTTTTAGGTACTAGGATCAACAAATATGGTAGTTTAGCTATACTTGTACTTTATTATAGATCATTTCTCTCTCGTATTATCGATAACGTAAGTCATGTCAAAGTTCATTTTTCCCACACAATTTTGACTAGAAACGTGGATCTTTCTCGCATTATCAGCAGCATTCCCCACAAATTAGTTCACTAAAGTATTTCCTTATAGAAGCAAGTCTGTTTTTTAACTAAGGAGTGGCACTACTTAGTTTGTGTCCAATGATGTCAAAACTAAAACTCCCTAATTGATTGAAGAAAGCGGAGAACCAAAAGGCAATACCTTGCCTGTATGACCTTGCAATGTTCTACAACACACAAGATCCGTTTGTCCGAAGCTCACTGCTGATTTCCCTTGCGCCGCCGAAAAATTCGCAACTGCCAATATAAATTCAACAAACAAAACATCTTCATTGCTCCTAAAAAATCTCAAAAGCTAAAATACATTCATTTTTCTCCTGAAAAATTCAACATAGTAAATATCCTCATTCTTCCTACAAAATCTCCTAAATATCAAAGGCTAAATCACCTTCACTTTATCCTAAAATATCAACAAAAAAACAACTTCATTTCTCCAACAAAATCTCCTAAACATCAAATAGCTAAAATATCTTGTGCATAAAAAAAAAGAGGAAGCTAAAATATCTTCATACTTCAACAATACAATGTAAATTTGATTCGAAAGAATAGGGAAAGAAACTAACCATCAGTGTCAAGAAGAACACTACGACGTTGCTTCAACTGCTCTCTAAGAGAATTAACTTGTTCAATTGCAGCAGCATGTCGTTCCTTCAACTCTGCCACCGATAATCTCTCTTTCTTTTCTTCCGCCGTCGTCGAAACAGCCGCCATTTTCGTCTTAATCAAAGCACAACGATCGCAAACCTAATCTCGCGACATTGAAGAAGAGTCCTTCAAGTTCAAACCCTAATTTCAGCCCCAAAATTACCCGCAATCAGGAGAAATTCCAAACCACGCTGCAAACAGTGAAAGCAGCACAAAATCCAACTAAACTCAACAAATTAACACTTGATAGAAGAAATGCAGATTGGAACTAAGCTTGCGACAATGAATGAAGCTTCGAATTTGAACCCTAATTTTTCAGCTAACAGTTGACGAAATTGAGAGTAAGCATAATTGCTTTGAGAAATGAGTTAAGTGAGAGAAATTGAAAATGAGAATTATTTTAGGGTTTCTGGAAAAATCTGAGAGAAAGAAAGGGGAAAAGTGGAAGAAGTGGAAATGATGAAGTCATTGAAATTTCAGCAAGTATGAAAGAGATTGACAGAAAGAGTTGTTCATTTTTGAAGATGATTAGCTGACAACTTGCGAAGAGAAAATAGTTGACTCAAAAAGTCACTTGGGGCCCACTTTTTTGTTTTAATACGTAGTATTTTATTTTATTTTATTTTGGATTTTTTTTCAGCTCGTTTTGTGTGTAACCAGCCACACCTATATTTTGGTGTGGCTGGCAACAGGACATAACGGACTCCGTTATGTCCGTTATGTCCGTCTTACAGTCCGTACAGAATAACATAGAAATACTAAACTAACACTAACTACTATAAAAGCAACATTAATTCCTAAAAAACTAACTAATCCCAAAAAAAAATCAGCAGCCCCATTCTCACTGCTGCTTCTCCTGCTTTCTCATCAAGCTTTCTCACTGCTGCTTCTCCTGCTTTCTCCTCAAGCTTTCTCACTGCTGCTTCTCAGCAACCGCCATTCTCACTGCTGCTTTCTCCTCAAGCTTTCTCCCTGCGCCTCTACTCAACTTTTCTCCTCCTGCTTTTCCTCAAGTTCCTCCATACTGCTTTTCTTCAACCTTCCTCTATTCTGCTTTTCTTCAACTTTTCTGTAAAAAAAAAAAAAATGAAATCACGAAATGAAACAAAATTCTTCAAATATTCATCTTGCAGCATTGAGATTCGTTACAGCATTTGAAACTCACAACTATCGAGATGATGACAATATTGCAAGCAAAGAGTTGAAGAAAATAATGATGAAGCCATAATAAAACGAGTTTTAAACCAGGTAACTATTTTTCAAAATATATGAACTACTTTTCACATACATGAAAACTACTTTACACAGATATATGAACTATTGTACGATCTACTATTAATAATATATCAATACTTTTAAAATATAAGAACTATTCAGAAATATATGAACTACTTTTTAAAATATATGAACTACTTGTTCACAATATATGAACTACTTTTCAGAAATATATGAACTACTTTTATGAAAATAATAATTACTTACTAACAATCAATAAAATTACTTTTTCTATATAATATGCCTCTTATTAAAATCATATGAACTTTTGTTCTTATATAAACATCTAATGCTCTTAACTAGTTTTATGAATTATATGAACTACTAAAGGTCTACTTACTTAAATACATGAACTATACTTTCAGAATAATGAACTATTTCAAAAATATATAAACTACTTTTAAAAATTAACTCTTTTCAAATATATGAACTACTTTTCAGAAATATATGAACTACTTTTCAAAAATTTATGAACTATTTTCAAAAATAGTATAGAACTACTTTTCAGAAATATATAAACTACTTTTTAAAATATATCAAACTACTTTTCAGAAATATACTGGAACTACTTTTCAGAAATATATGAACTACTTTTCAAAAATTTATGAACTACTTTTCAGAAATAGATGAACTACTTTTCAGAAATATATAAACTACTTTTTAAAAATATATCAACTACTTTTCAGTAAATATGAACTACTTTTTGAATTATATAAACACTTATGTAAACATCAATATTACTTTTCTAGATAATATGAACTACTTTTTAAAATCATATGAAATACTTTTTAAATCATATGAAATATAATAAAAAAAATTCAAAAAAAAATTATCTTATGTACAAGCTACTTTTTCAGGAATATATGAACTACTTTCAGAAAATATAAACTACTTTTCAAAAATATTCAACTACTTTCAGAAACATAATGAACTACTTTTCAGAAATATAGGAACTACTTTTCAAAATATATGAACTACTTTTCAGAAATATTGAACTACTTATAGATATCAAAAATATATAACAGATGGCATACAATATAACTAAAATGAACTACTATAAAATCACATGAACTACTTTTATTAAATGAACTACTTATTTTAATACAAAACTCTAAAAAAGAAATCAAAACAACACATATTAGCATAAGAAGTTAACATACTTCAAATCTTCAAAAAAAAAAGCATTTACAACTGAATCATCAAACATGCACAGTGAATCTTCACACGTCATAGCTTAAACTTCAAACATGCAGAACTTTACTTCACACATTCACAGCTAATCTTCAACATCCTGAACTTTACAAGTTCAAAGTGCTTTGCAAAAGTATAAGATTTAAACAAACAGTAGAAATCAAAACTCAAAATTGAAGAATATCTTCATTTTATTGAATAACTTTTGAAAAAAAACACAGATCTACTAGAAATCAATAAGAAAAAACAAGTGAGAAGACGAAAACAAAACAAGAAAACCGAAAGTAGAAAAAAAAGAAGCAATAGAATAGGAGAGAGAAGACAAAGAAAGAAGAAGAAAGAAAAAACAAAGAATAACAATAGAAGGAAGCAGAGAAAGAAGAAAGAGAAAATCAGAGAGAAAATTTTGGAGAGAGAAAATTTTTAGAGAGAGAACCAGAGAGAAAAAATTTAGAGAGAGAAAACGAAAAAGAAAATAGAAGACAAATGAGAATGAGATGTGAAGAAGCATACAAATATGATTTAAAAAGCATGTATACAAGCACATGACTTTTAATAAAGTCACATGCATGCAAACCAAAAAACAACTAGACTTACTTTGCATTATAAAAACAACTACTTTTCATAGGAAGATGTACTACTTTTTAAGAAGAAATGAACCTACTTTTCCAAGAACAAATAAACTACTTTTTCATAACAGTTCTTCATTCTTATTTGCAGTAGTTGTGAATCAAGTGAATCAACAATTATCAACCTCAAGAAATGCAGTCAAATCAAAGTGACATGCAAGATTCAAATGAAGAAAAAGAGGACTACACAGGCAGCTTAGTTGGATTCACAGGTGAAAATAAAAGCTACTCTTTTAGATTATATAAACTACTTTTTGGATGATCTGGACTACTTTTCTGAATAATTTGAACTACTTTTACAGGAGACACTTGGCCAAGAAATATATGAAGCTTATAAAAGCATTCAAAAGCAGTGGATTTTGCATAAGAATGTCAACTACAAATATACACAAGGCAAAATCAAAACAGTCAAGGGAAGAATTCAGATGCAATAAAGCAGGATTTTCTTGCACAACAGGAAACATCTCCCATAACCAAACAGCAACCACAGCAACAAAGAACAAGGGACACAGAAGAAAACAGAGAAAAAAGGAAAGTCGCAGTAACAAGAACTGGATGCAAAGCTATAAGATCTAAAGTAGAGAGGATGGTACATGGGAGGTTGATGACCCATCATGGCTCATAATCATCCATTAGCAGACAAGAATATCAAAGCCAGCACAGATCAAATAGAAAAAAATGACAGAAGAAAAAACAGAAGCCAGACATGATGCTTACAGCAGGTCTGAACCACTACTTTTTTCAATTAACACAACTACTTTGCTGAATTATGACAACTACTTTTCTTAATTATCACAATACTTTTTTGAAGTATACAAAAAACCTCTCTGAATTATATTAACCTAATGGTATATAACAGGTCTCAAACCAACACAGTCATATAATCTAATGCAGTAGAAGCAGGAGCATGATGCAGTTGGACACACATTATAGATCATTACAATTACATTTCAAGACAAAAAATGCAAGAAAATTGAAGGTGCATGCACAGATGTTATTGATTTAATGTATCAAAGACAAGCAGAGGATCCAGATACTTCTTCAGATTTAAAATAGGGGAGAAGACAAGGGAACAAGCTTACTGCCATTTTTTGGAGAGACTCTGAGATGAAAGATGACTCACACTTTATGGTGATGTGGTAATTTTTGATACAACTCATTAAACAAACAAAACAACTTAATTTGTGCACCAATTGTTGAATCAACAATCACTGGCAAACAGTGATGTTTGGATGTGCATTTATTGCTGACGAAACAAGAAGAACATTCCAATGGGTCTTAAACACTTTCAGAAAGTCAATGGAGGAAAAAACCAATCACAATTTTCACAGATCAAGATTTAGCAATGTCAAATGCATAGCAAAAGGTAATAAAATTATTAAACTAATTTCTGAATAAAATCTTTGAATTATAAGAACTTAGTTGAACTACTGTTATGATATATAAGAACTTTCTTGTTATTGAACTATTTTCTTAGTCAATGAACTACCCTTTTAATATATCAACTACTTTTTTTATATATGAACTACTTTTTAATTATATAAACTACTTTTTTCAGTTATATATGTACTACTTTTTTTTTATTAATGTACTACTTTTCTAAGTTACATGAACTACTTTTCTAAGTTACAATGAACTACTTTTTTAGTTATATGAACTACTTTCTTTAATTGTTAACCTACTTTTTCAGTTATATATGTACTACTTTTCTAGTTATTATAACTTTCTTAATTATATAAACTACTTTTTCAGTTATATGAACTACTTTCTTAGTTATATGACCACTTTTCTTATTATAAGAACTACTTTTCTTAATAAAATCAACTACTATTATGAATTTAAAAATATGAGTTTACTTTTTTCAGGTGTTTGGAAATACAAGACATAGACTTTGTATATGGCACATCATAAAAAATGCAATTTAAGATTTGGTGCACTAAAAAATCCAGAATTCAAGAAAAGGTTCAGCTCATGCCTAAGAGGATGTATCACAAGAGACCAATTTGAAATGCAATGGAAAGATGATCAAAGAATTTGGACTTGAAAAAAGTAAATGGTTCAATAGGTTGTACAATTTGAAAGAGAAGTGGTTACAGCTTTGAGCAAAGATTTTTCTCAGCTGGAATACTATCCTCCCAAAGAAGTGAAAGTACAAACAATGCCATTGGATTTAAAGCAAGGAAGTCTATCAAGCTTAACTGATTTTTTCAAATTTTGATGAGACAATTAGAGATGGAGAAAGAATGAAACAGATCAAGACTTCAAATGTCTCAAAACTCAACACCACAATCAGAGTTACTCTAACATAGCTTAATGAAACATGCAACACAAGTGTACACTACTACAATATACAGAGAAATTGAGGGCAGAGTATCCACATGCATTGTCCTGCATTTGGAAATAATCGACCAAGTTTGAACTGCTTATATGTATCATGTTTGGCTGGAAGGCAAAAGAGAGACAAGACAAACAGTCAGCTTTGATTGCAACACAAATCAAATTGATTGCAGTTGCAAGAATTTTGAAAGAAGTATAGGATGGTTGTGTTATCACAGCCTAAGAGTCTTATGCAACACTTTGTCACAAACTATACCAGAACCATATATCAAGAAAAGATGGACTAAGCTTGCAAAGAAGAAATATGGAACCAGAGAAAAGAACAGAGAAAGACCATAATGTTCTAAGAAGAATACACTCCTTGGAGAACAACAATGGCAAGTAAAGCATACACTTGATTACTCAAAAGCCAACATCTCAAAGAACAAGAACCAATCATTGAGCAAAACTACAAAGATATTGCTACAAAAAGTGCAACAAATCATTGACAGAAACAAGCTGAACAACAACAAAAAAGGAACACAAGGAGCAAAGAACAACAGCAAACACTTGAAATACCAGTGTACAGAATCCAGACAAGCAAACACAAAGGGAAGAAACAAAAGAATTAAAGGATTTCTCACAAAGGAAAGCAACCAAACAAAAAAGACAAGCTATGAAAGCTCAAGCTGATGGAGTAGAATGGATCCTTTACCCCAATCATAAAGCCTACCTTAATTTAAGTATATCAATTATCAATTTCTATGCTACATATAAAGTACTTTTGTTAATTACATAACCTACTTTTAAACTATATAATAGATGTTTCTGCATTAATTTTATTATTATCTTTTAACCCAATCAAATATTAAGTACATTTTCTGATTTATAAGTAAGTTAGATGAACTACTGTGATGAACTATTATAAATACTTTTTTAGTAGATGAACTACTTTTCTTACTTAGATGAACTACTTCTCTTACCTTATTGAGCTACTTTTTACTTATATATGAACTACTTTTCTAGTATATGAAAACTAAGAAAAAACCAAAAAAGCAAAAAAAAGAAGCAAATAGAATAGCAGAGAAGATGAGAAAGAAGAAAAGGAAAACAAGAAATAACAACAGAAGGAAGCCAGAGAAAGAAGAAAGATAAAATCAGAGAGAAAATTTTGGAGAGAGAAAATTTTAGAGAGAGAAAATTTTAGAGAGAGAACAACAGAAAATTTTAGAGAAGGAAAACAAAGAATGAGAAGTAAAAAGCATATAAATATGATTTTCAAAGGCATGTATGAAGCTGCTTTTCCTTAAAAGAATCACATGACTTTTAAAAAAAAGTCACATGCAACCAAACCAAAAAACATCAATAATCTTTACATCATAAAATCGACTACTTTAAAACATTACTCATAAGTCATAAACTTACTTTTGAACAATAAAAAGGAATAAATGAATCCTATATAAAAATTACCTATATATGACTGCACTGCCTTCAATAGAATACCCTGCAAAAAAACAAACTACTTTCATTAGAAGATTTTACTATAAAAAAATGAACTAGTTTTATTAGATAACATACTTTTCTTGATTAGAAAACACTTTTCTTGGTTATATGAACTACTTATGTTAGTTAGATGAACTAGTTTTCTTAGTTATATGAACTACTTTCTTAGTTATTAGAACTACTTTTCTTCATATATGAACTATTTTTCTTAGTTATCTTAACTACTTTTCATTGTTTTCTAAACTACTTTTCTTAATTATCTTAACTACTTTCTTAGTTATATCAACTACTTCAGAAATAAACTTATCATTATGAATATTAATTTTCTGAACAAAGAACTAATCTTTTTATAATATAAATTATTATTTGAATCATATAAACCACTTTTAAAATTATCAATACTATTATTCTTAAATATATGAACAACCTTTCAGAAATAAAAGAACACTTTCAGAATTATATGTACTACTTTTCAATTATATCATAAACTTTCAAAAGTATATGAATCACTTTTAAATGAAATATTAAACTATATTAAATTGAAGAAAGTAGATCATTAGTATTGAAAGTAGTTCATATATGAAAAAAGTTAAACCAAAATTGCAAAATTTAACATTTGTTTTTTCAATTTGCCAAACAAATAAAATTTTCCATCCAAAATTCATTGTTTTGAATCCCAACACTAGTACTTCTTTCAAAAACATACAAAATGATTTTCTAATTTCCACCGATATTAAGTTATATTACATTATTACAGGTAAAGTAAACAATTTATTTTCAATTTTCTACTTCCAACAACAATAATTTCACTAGTGTATCTACACAACACATTGATCTCAAAATACATATCTTGGAACTACAATGCTATATAGCAACTTTAAAAAAGAATTTAATAACTAATCAGCGTTTAAGAACACCCCAACCTGATGCACTTACATTCTTAACCCCAATAGCTATGTTGATTCAGAGATTTCCACACTGATCTTCTCACTTCAGTTGATTCTTGTCTACTGACAATACATCGTATTAGTGTACAAAAAAAATGACAAAATATACCAACAATTGTGTGTGACGTATGAGCGAATTAGTGTTATCCCATTCAGCAGGAACTTCCTTGGCAGGATACTATTCGAGTGACTGACAAATTTTTCGATTAAATATAGACTCCTTAAATCAGATAGAGATTAGCAAAAGCAATGAACTACACTAATAACGTACTAGTAGTCAAGATATAGCCTAATACAAATAAGTCACCGTATTCATGTAATCCAATTCCCAACATCGATACATACAAAGATATCCTATGCTAAGAAAAAACGGTACATTAAACAAAGTGACATTAAAAATAAAAAATTGGAAATTTGGGGAGAAGAGTAGAGCAAAATAGAAGTATAGCAAAAGTTTGTCACTATTAAACCATCGCAAAAAACTACTATTAATTTTATATAATAACACAAAATTGAAACGAACTATCTAAAATTTAAGACGAATGAAAGATATCAAAGAGAACACGAACGAGAGAAATAACAGAGAGGAATTAAACAAATTGGGTAACAAGAAGTTTTAGCACAGCTGAATATTCAAAAAATGAACTACTTTTCACCTATAAGAACAGAAATGATATATCGTCAATACCATTATCATTCTCAGTCATTTTAATATACCACTGATCCACAATGAATTACTTTATTTTTATTATGTTTGGATGAAACATCTATTATTGCTTTAGCTCACTGGTTATCTTATATAACCTAATCTTTCATGCACTTTAGATTTATTTTTTGTCACCCAAAACTACAAAATCAAATCTTGTCTACATTTTCATTTGGTTTTTTTCAGAAATGACCAGTGTCACATAACGTCAATTCTATTGAAAGAGAATCTCATACACACCTGAAAACACAACACCACAAATCAATGACCAAATCTAACGCTTTAGAAAATGCATACCAGCCCAACTACATATTTTTAAACAAAATAAATGTAACTACACTTTTATATTATGAGATATGGCACTGAAAACTACTTCTGTTAAGTCTATGAAATGCTTTTTGTGCATTCAAGAAAACAGATAATATACTAAAGGATATCTAAGATAAATACACAAAGGGTTTATATATAAACAAAAGTGACTCACTAAACAAGACTTTAGTATAACAAATAGAGCATAGAACAAAATACAAAATATACGATGATTGAAACGTAAAATCCCAAAACATAAAACAATAGGGCAAGAAGGAGTATTATAATGTAAAGTAATTCATTGAAACTAAGTAACCATTAACATGTGTGAAAACGGAACATGTTACAACTTATATCATCCATAATTATACATGACTATGTTTTTATGGGCTTTACACTGCATGCTACGACTCTGAGACGTTAATGTGATAGGATACCATATTTCACTTACATTGTTGTTATATTATACACTCTCCTCTCTTGCTTATCACACGACTTTTCGCTTCTACCATGGGAGGATCCCCAAAGATCTCGAGTGAGGGCATCATGAAGCCAACTGGACTTCTATACCCTCCCCATCTTTCCGTCCGGAGCTTAATATGTCTTGGGATATTCTGGTCAGTATCAATATTATGCACCACCTAACAGGGCCACGGTGTTGTAAATTGTGATCCAAGATCTATCTTTTCGTGCGTTTCTCTTAAACGACATGTATGAGGCTTCCTTTTAATTTTACTGGCATGCTCAATCATTCGGATGTGTGGATTTAGTCTTTTTAGGATTACCCTAGCACAAAACTCCTTCTA
>SNQN01001900.1:1778-43237 GCA_008642245.1 Bassia scoparia
AACAATCCATGAACAACCATTCACCCACAACCATAACATCCCAAACAACCTCACCCCCAATTGTGTGCTGTTTGGGGCAAAACAAA
Organism: Bassia scoparia; assembly: GCA_008642245.1. Taxonomy (NCBI): domain Eukaryota; kingdom Viridiplantae; phylum Streptophyta; class Magnoliopsida; order Caryophyllales; family Amaranthaceae; genus Bassia; species Bassia scoparia. The sequence goes on from SNQN01001900.1 coordinate 1,865, forward strand.
GTGGTGCAAGGGGTTGTGGGTGTGAGGGTGTGGCTGGCGTTGTGTGCGAGGTCTATGAGTAGTGTGATGGTGGTGTGGTTGATGCTATGGGAGCAATGATATGTGTGTATGCGGTGTTGGTCTGCAGTGCGAACCACATACAAAAATAGTGGTCATTCGACCCCCATTTGAAACATGAAATACTAGTTTTTAGTTATTAAATTTGGGATATTTTTCATATCTTTAGATATATTAATTAATGACCCCCTATAAATATGCTTGGAATTTATTTGGCCCCACTAATATGATTTGGATCCACCACTAGTGTGGTGGCTATTGTAGTGTGGGTGTGGAGTTGTGACTAGTGCAGCGTGGTGTGGCTAAGTTTTCTTATAGATTATTGCCCTTTTTAAAAAACGATGGATACTTTAGAAAATAGATCATTGTCTGGGACATTGCCAACTGAATCATTTTTAAATATAAAATCCAAAATATATCAATAAAAGAATTAATATAATTATTATAATAAATAATTAATATAATCATATAATAAATAACTAATATTTAATATAATTAATATTTTCCAATGATAATCACATCTTCATCTTTGTATGACAATGACTGTTAATTTATTTATGACTTACTTGCATACATTTTAAAATTCATTTATTACTTTGCCAGTTGCCATATCCAACCAATTTTATAATAGTTTTGGTCAGTTTTATTTCAAAAAGAAGTCTATTTCCTTTAAACTAAGGAAATTGTTTTTTATTACCCATTGTTGTAGTCATATCTATTATTCCATGTTATTATTATTTTAGTTTCTGCTTGTTTATTCCTTAGCTTAACAGATAACTACCTTTTTGGGCTCATGCACAATGCATGATTTGATTTCTAAAATAAGTAAAATTTTAAAAATGGAAAAGGTTAGTAACCAAAATAAAGAAGAGAAAGGAAAAAACGAAAGAAAAAAAAGCAAAAATTATTAGAAATGAAATTCGTATTTTAAGTTAAACTACATGTTAATTTAATTACAATTCTATTTTTTTTAAAAATAAAAAAAATTCATATGAGAATTTGTTAATGATGAACTATGTGCAATTACATGAAAAAGAAGAATATATTCATATAGTGTGTGAGGTTTGTTGTTAATTTAAATAAATATTAGATAGTATAATATTTATATTGAGTCATTTAAATTAACAATAAAGATTTTAGCTTGGAAGTTGTTTGTTTTCAACAGTTACAGTAGCAGTTCAAATCCATAACAATTTTATTTCTTTTTAAAATGAAAGTACATTTTGATCTGAAGGAAGTGACACAGTGTGGATTGAGGAAGAAAGTGTGACACGTGACAATTGCGGAGTGTAACAGGCCCGTTGCGGTTGAAGCATGACCTTTGTATTCATTATATTTAACTATTGATATTGATGTTACAATGAAACTTGGCCTAAGAATTGAATACGAGTATTAAATTGAAATTTAAACTCGCTAGTTTAGTAATACCATGAATCATTTAGGGAGTAGTAGATATTAAATTACAATTGAGTGGTTATGGGTCAAGTCTTGACTAAATGCAATTGTAGTACAAATGGAATACAATGTCAAATAGACCCACTAGAGGAAGGCGACATGTACTGCTAAGCATGCTAAGTCATTGTAGAGACATGAGAGGTGGATGACAAACAACCTCTTTGTGTTGTTAATACTTCGTAGTTAAAGATTAACAGAAAAACTTTTCTTTGGAAGGGGTAACAAACCTTTTAAAAAATTTGTTCCCTTTTTATATAGAGAGCTTTTTCAAAAAGCTAGAAAAAACTTTTTCTCTCGGTTTCTTGGGAGGGTCTCTCTCCTAGGGTAGTCTAGTACTTTCGTTGTTTTCAAGCTTTGCTTGATTTTCTTTTCCTTCTAAATTGGGTTTCTGTAAAGGGTTTGTTTTACATTCAAAGATATTATTATGAATTATGAGAGATGTTCGTCAAATTTGTTCGAGAAGGAGCTTGGAGGGAGCGCATAGGTTTTATGGGAGGGAGGAAAGGAATAAAAAGCTAATTGACCTTGGTGGTTAAGTCCTGTTGTAAATGAAGCATTAATAATCGCCTTTTCGAATATTGCTAACCAATATCTACTCGTAAGGGCTTAGAACGACTTTGTTGAAAAGAACACGTATACGGTGCAAATTTGACCAGTGGAGACAAAAATAAATCCTAGAACATCAACCATGACAGCTTTGACGCCACACAATTTTTGGGTGATGCAGGGAGACGTCTCTGAACTTAGCCTTAACAAATTTCTTTTTGCGTAGGAGTCTATTGATGTGCCATTCAAGGGATAGGAACGACGCTAATGCACAGTGTGGGAGATAAAATCGAAATCTGGGTTATGTCGAGAGTTGTCTTGGATAGTTTCTTGAGGGATTAGTTTGCGTGGATGGATAAACATGCGTTTCATAGTGTTGAAAGTGAAAGCATCGGGGGGGGGGAAGAAAATTTAAAGTCAAGTATGAAAACTTCCATTATTCTGTTTTGGCTGTAGGTTATTAGGGGATGAGATTAGGATTGTGTGAAATTTATGGGATGCTTTCAACAGCCGAATCAGTGGGTTATGCTAAAAGCTTCGACAATAAAAAGACTTAAATCACAAAGATCAACAGTAATGAAAATTCATCGGGGAGTGTGCTCGTTTGTGATATTTGTTACCAAGCAAAATAGTAGAGAATAAAGATGGGAGAAGGTTGACAAGTGCTCAAAATTTGAGAGCAGTCTGTTCAGGGCTAACGAAGGGATGCTGCGAGTGGTGAAAAACCTCGAACCAATCTGTGCGACAAAAGGATAAATTTAAGGATGGAAGAAGGGTGGCTCGTGATTGATGGAGTAGCGATGCACAATTTCTCTTAGTGGGGTGACGGAGAAAAGCTTCACTCCATGGTGGTGATGAGTTTGTCGAGGTAAAAAAAAGTTGTGAAGTTAGAAGATTTAATTTTGTTCTGATGATAAAATACGGTGTATGTATGCGAAACTCATTTCCCGCCGAGACAATGAAAATATTAAGCTTGAATTGTCAAAGGCCTTACCAACCGCTGACACGGAATGTTTCCTCCGTGATTTATGGAGATAGGGCCGAATATCGTCTTTATTATGGAGACATGTGGATATAGGAGATTAGAGGTAGTGAGACGTAAATGCGGTTTTCGTTAGAGAAAATTGGGTTGTTAGTGTAAGGACATGAGCGATTGGGGTTTTTGGGAGTATAATGCTAGTACAAAGCGTTTTCCTCACAACATATCGAAGTTGAGTATTTGGATTCATCTAACAGTGTAAAGTGAAAAAGCGTGTGCGTGTGTAGTTTGGCGGAGGGGAGTCAAAAGCATCAACATGCGCATTGATTAAAGCTTGGTTCGTGAAGCCGTTGTGTCTAGGCTCGTATTTGGCGATTTTAATGAGATATTGCTGATGATGAGAAATATGGAGAGCTCAGGTCGCACTGTGTAGGATGCTTCTTAGTTGAGATTTATTAGATGATTGCTATTGAGGGATGGATTTATGGAGTCATTTACTGCAAAGAGAGAGCATCAATGCAAACCTTAGTTCGAGACCGCTTGGACCAATTCTTAGCTAATACATATGGATCAATTTTTCCATAAATGGTGGCAGTGAACCTTCAATCATAATCTGACCAGGACCATTAATTTTGTGTGGAGTTAAAGGGTTCTAGAGGGGCCAACATTGATCACATGCGGAATTTGAAGCTTGTGTTATCCAACGACACTGTGAGGAAGTGGTCGAGCTATTTGGAAGAGTTGAGCTATCGAGTGCTCATAGAGATAGGATGTGGCTAAGAAAGGCTCTCAAGTGGGAGAAAGAGAAATTGGATTAATGCGGCGGCCTGAAACAGTTGAGAACGGCCAATCTCTTCAACAAATAGTGTCGGACTTCGAGTTTTGCGCCAATATGAAGTAGTTCGATCGAGATCAAGAATAATGCAATTGAAAGAATCATATTAGCATAACCACGCGAAGGCAAAGGATATGGGATGGTGATAAAATACAGCTATTATTTTCATTCATAAGGCGATGTTTGAGATGAGCGTAATAGAATTATTGGGCTAATACGAAGACAATAATTGGAAAAACTGAGTTCTTAGAATTAGCAACTATTATTTCTAATTATTTTAGATCGTTTATTACTGTTGGAGTTGTAGTTAATATGGGAAGCCGTTGAGTGAATTCCTGCAGGTGACAGAGGAATGGAATATATTCTCGATGGAAAGCCATTAATGGAGAGATTAAAAATGCGTTATACCGATGCACTCCGCATCAGCCCTGAGAATCGAATAGTATATTGATTTATTTATCAAAAATTGGCACTTATTGTCTTTCTTATATCGCTCATATGTAAATCTTGGAGGGAGAGGTGTCTTTAAAGTCGTTAATGATACTTGCATGCTTTATCCAAAATGTTGGATCCTAAGATATATCACATAATTTAAGGCCCATAAGTCTTTGCAATGTTTTTATGAAAATTCCTCGAAACTCTTGCTATAGGTTGAAGCCTTTTTTGTGTTATTATCTTTATTAATTAAGAAAGTGTTTGTCCCAAAGCAGTTAATCAAATAATCTTTGTTTGGGTTTTGAGTTTTCCCATTCAATGAAAAGGTGAGGGAAGGGAAAAAATGGGACCAATTGCTTTAAAAATAGATATGATTAAGGTTAGACTGAGTGAATGGTGTTATAAGGAAAGAGATGGAGAAGATGAGATTTAATGGGGATATGGAATGGATAAAATTAATAGTTCCGTTAGAAAGCTGCTCTTTCTCGTTCAAATAAATGGTCGAATAGGTCGGTTGTTCTTAGGGTTGCCGACAAGGAGTCCTATGTCCCCGTTTGTTCCCTTGTGCGGATGCCTTTTCCACTATGTTGAAAAGGCGGTGATGGGGAAAGATTCAAGGTTAGCGCTTGTTTAGTGTTATGAGGTTCTCATGTCTTTTTTATGCGATGATAGCTTGTTGTTTCTAAAGACTTAAACATGAATACCTACGTTGGCTGAAATATCATATATTGAGGGAGCATCAGGACAAAGGTTAATTCCAATAAATCTAAAGTTGCTTTTCGAAAGGTGTGTCAAGTGAAAAGAATGGGAGATTATTGAGGCTAAGTAGAGAATGGATAAACGTAAATGTATTTGGGGCTCCATCAATCATGGTGTCAATCAAAGAAAAGTATTTTTGAGTGTTCTTAAGGAAGAATTTACTGAAGAAAATGCTAAGGTTGGAAGGAAGTACTCTCAAAGCCCGGGAAAGAGATCCTTGTCAAAAGCAGGTTCTCAAGAGATCCCACGAATGATGAGTTTATTTCAGATTCATGATGGTTTGTAGATGACTTACATTGGCTATGATGAAGTTTTGGTGGGGGCTGCATAACGAGAGGAAGATGCACTGAAGTTTGGATGCTCTGTGGTATGTCGAAGAAATGAAGTGGGCTCTTATTTGATCTAATTTTTTAATCAGCACTTTGTTCAAAACAGTTCGACGGACCAATGATGTTGAAGACATTTGTTTTTTAAAAACACTCAAAGCGCATACTAGAATTCTAATAATTTTAGAAGCTTTTAGGTATTGATCCTAGCTATTTGTGGAAGGAGTGTTTGAGGGGCTAATATGCTATTATTAGAAGGCTGCGATGAGCCGGTTGGTACGAGGCAGTATAAACATAAAGATCATAAGGCTAAGGGTGGGAAGGTTAGTGCATAATTCAGATATTGAGCCGGATCAATAATGTCAAAGCTTAATGATTTTGAGAATGGATTTGGAAATGAAGAAGAGGTTTGAATGAGGTGTTCGATGAAATGTTAAGGTTATGATACTCGTGCAAACCGTATTCAGTCCAAATTGTCCAAAGGATACTTTTACTAGGGGCAGTGTAAAATGTGTTTTATCGGTGAAGAGCGTAACTAGTTAGGAGGATGGGGGGTAGTGGAATTTGGAAATGATCATGCTTCAGATGAGAAGACGAGTGTTGGAATGGATATGGAACATTAAGTTAGCCTCTAAACTCCAACACTTTTTGCGGTGAAGTTTCACGGCAGCTTGTGTAATGGAGCGAACTCTATTTTAGGAGACTGTGGGATCGAAGAAGTGCCGAGATCGTGGAGAGCTTGAATCTGATTAACCCATATGCATTTCATGCAATATATGCGTTGAAATATGATCGAGTAGTTCATTTATGGAGACCGTACATCGGATGCCTCAATCATCTATTGCGAGGCTCTCTATGCCGCATGGGTGTCGAAAACAACTGGAGGCGCATGATGTTACTATATCTTAGCTCTCTTATGGCAGTGTGGGTGTCTAAAATAAGCTGTCATGAGGGAATGGTTTCAGATTTAATAGTGGAGCAAGGATACATTCACCATGTATTGAATTGGGATTGATTTATACACGCGAAAGATGGCCTACGAGGGAATGAGTGTGTCTCGCCCTCATCTATTCATGTGGCAGTGTCCAATTGAAAGATAGGTGAGTGTGAATGTTGATGCACACTGTGATGGTATGGCTTGGTTGGGCTTGGCGTTGTCATTCGAAATTATGAGGGGAGTATACTGTGGCGACGGTTAGAGTACATGGGTCCAGACAATAAGCCGAAGCAACAGCGGCACGGTTCGAGGTTGAGATGGCAACAAGTTTTGGATATGATAAGGTGCGCTGAAGCGACCTCTTCGGTGTCACGTGAAGTATGGCATTTCGAGAAATGCCTCGGGGTGAAAAGCTCCCTACTTATTATTTGGGGTATTCACAGAATTATAGAAAGCTTTTTTCTGTTTCTATTAGGCACATTAAAAGAAACATATTGTTAGCCATATGATTGCATAGGGAGGTTGTAAGATAGGATGTATGCGATAGGCATGATCGTTCACCGGAACATTTGTACTTTGCACCAGATGATTTAATTAATTCTAATTTTATTTTAAAAAAGGAGAGTTTACCACAAGGTACCTGTGATTTCAAATTCACTAGTCCCACAAAAAAAATACACAAAGTTTTAATTTTGTTTAGGAAAAATTGTCAGAAATTACCCATTTAAGGGCGTCCCTTTTGTGAATATAGTACCTTTTTTTCCAAATTTTTATGCGAAATAGTACCTTGAAAGCACTTTTTTATAAAAACGGTACCTTCAGACAGGAATCCGGCAAAAAAAGTCAAAATCACGTTCTGCCTCCTTTTCCCTCTCTTTGGTTGCGTGGTTCACCCGTATTGTGGCGCGGTTTTGTTATCTCCATATTGTACTCTTATCTTTTAATCAATCCTATTTCTGTTTAAAATATCTTCAACTCTTCCACAATTTTTCTCTTCCATTAAATCGTCTCTTACTTTTATTTACATTTTTTTTCTTGAAATATTTCTGTTTTATCTTTTTTTTGTATTATCTTTATTTTATTTAGTTGTCATATTGGGATTTAATTATTTTTGTTTCAATAATATCTACGCATTTTTGGGTATTTATTTTATTTTTTCTTTAATAATGTTTAATGATTGTTAATAATTTTAGACAAAATGATGGAAAAGTTTAAATAACTCCTATGCATTAAAATCCAAACAAACGATGAGACTAAGTACTTCCTGCATTAAAATCCTTCAAACAAGATTGAGACATAGCTGCTAAAATCAAACAAGTATTTGAAATACTCCTGCCTTAAAACTCCAAACAAAGTAATTCACCTAAGATTATATAACATAGTAATTTAACTAAAGATTGGACAGATCTGCTGCTGTGAGACTTGTATTTCGACCTCGTGATGCTGCCCAGTTTGGAGTTTGCTCTGTTACTGCTGTGTGCTGTGTTACTGCTTGTGCTGCTGATGTTCTACTTGCTTGTTGCTGCCTGTGTAGTGTGTGCAGAGCTTGTGATTGGTGTTGTGGCTTCGGTGCTCTTCCTCCTCATGTCTTGCTCTTGAAGTTGTCTCCTTTGGTGGTCTACCATTAGTGCTTTGGATCAGGCTTTGGCTTGGGATCATTCTTGCATTTTGGTTTGCATGTCCGAAATCACCACAGTTGCCACGAAGTAGGGCGTTCTTTTGCTGCGTACAATAGTATCTCCGTTTCATCTTCTCCAACCTCTAGCTTTCTCGTTCTTCTTTGAGGTTCTTCCTGCATTTTCCCATTGGTGTTGAGAGAGTGTTTTCCCATTGTTGATACCCGGCATAGTGTAGGGCTTCGCCCCGCCTGTAGGGGGCGTTGACCTCAGCTTCAGTGTCATGGAATTTGAAGCCATGGAATCCGCATGTGAATGCGTTGGGTGTGTTGTCGAATGAGGATCGCCACCGTGCCTTTATAGTTATTCACGGACAGCCCGAAACATTGGTGCCAAACTAGTGCCCCACAGAAATAGTCAGAACCAAATGTGGGTTCGGACATGGTACGGATTGAATTCAGTAACCCATCCGCCCGCAGTAGCGCCTCACCGGTCTCATGTGTAGTTCCATGAGTCATACAATGAATTCAGAAGAAACATTATTATTTGACTTGAAAGCCACTAATACTAGGTGGTTGCTATTATGTACAAATCAAGAATTCTACAATGTACAAGGCGATCATTTGATTGTTAGTCAATATTATAATGGTGCCTAGAAACCGCGTCGCCAGATGATTACTGACTTTAATGTGATACGCATAATTGCCGGTCTTGTCTTAAGCAATATATACAGTTGCAAAAAAAATGTACAAACGAACATGAGACAAGGTAGTAAAGCATAATATACAGTAACCTCTCACCTGTGTCTCTGCGAATAAGCAAATATTAAAAAAAACTAAAAGGTCTTTGCTTGAATTGCTAATCAAGACAAATAACACGTTAGTATAAAAAAAAATGACTGACAATAGACAATATGCATAATAATGATTGTGACAATGATGATAATAATAATAATAATAATAATGTAATGAAACGAATTTTGAAAAACTGGTGAGCAAATCCTCATATTTACATTGAAATCATTAAAAGGTGGTTTCTACATTGGTGTTTAATTGAATTAAAACTCATAATAATAGTGAATTCAAATTAAGAGAGACAAAAGAATAAAAAAGAGTGAAAAAAATATGTTGTGTGATAAGTCTTCATGATTTATACCTTGATTTCGTTCGTCGAATCGATTCCAAAAGAGGCGCGAGACTCGGGAAATTTCAATGAGTATGTTATTAGGACAAGACTATATAAAGCTCGTGTGTGCTCGTAGTATAGCCGTGGGTCATGAAAAGTGCAGTCGTCGAAGTCCCCTAAAACTCGAGATGGGCAAGCCGTTATTATAGGCGGAGAGACAAGCACCAAAAATGAGCGTACTATACGCTCCATTGGAGCGTATATACCTATTGGGAGCGTATAACGCTCATAATGAGCGTATATACGCTCCATGGGGAGCGTATATAACGCGCATGTGAGCGGATAATATACCTCATGTGTAGCGCTATATACGGCTCCTTTGACTGATATACGTTCAGTATTTTTGCCTAATTTCGAAGATTTTCTTATTTTGCAAGATCACGGATGATCTAGATATCCCCTCCTCCAAGAAACGCGTATCTAGGAGTTCTAGGCGGGTTCTTTTTTTTTTATGGAACGTTCCGTTGTATTTTTTTGATTTTGCGTATTGTTCTGCGTATTATCCTACGTTATTTTGATATTGTAAATATGCAAAATTCATAGAAGAAAATTGTAGAAAAATCAGAAAAATAATCTAAAAATACGGAACATAGGAAAATGTGAGGAATGTGATGAAAACAAAAATGATGAATCACGAGTGTAAATTATTTAAAAAAATCTTCCAGTTAGTAGAAAATTCCGAAAATAGAAAATGATTAAGGAAAATCTTTTGCCTCTGTTTGACCTTTGCCTCATGAATTTCGAGTGTGACTTCACATATTTTTGAAATTTTACGAGTCATTGCCCTTTTCGTTGAATCGAACGTCAACAAACACGTGTATTTTCATCATTCATACTCATTGGAGACACTTGGCGTGTCTACACATAGGTGAATACAGCTCCGTACCGAAAGCTTTCTTTGTTGAAGCCTGTGAACAAAATCCGCGGTGATCTTGTCTATTTTCCTCATGATACACTTGAAAGCATGGGCTAATGTGGATCCGGTTAAGTCCCATTTAAACATTTGCACTTCCTCTCTTTAGCTTAACAACATGTTGTTTGGTCCACCATGAACACCTCAAACAACTCTGAACTAGCCTTGTGCATACAATAGTTTAATAGTTATAAAAACAATATTATCGTTAGGCAGCTTGCCTTTTGCCTGTCGACATTACAGTAAGTTCTCTTCTCATGCACCCAGGTGATGTTGTCAACAACTGACCCAAATCCAACTAGTAGCTCAAGAAACATTTCCAAAGTTCTTTGTTCTCAACCTCAACCACACCCCACAGCAACAGGAAATAGATTGTTGTTCCATCCTACCAAACGGCAACCAAACAACACCAGGATAGTTGCCTCCTCAAGTGACAACCGTCAATTCAAGTATATGTCTACAAACCCTGCACCAAATCCTTGTACAAGCTGAACTACATCATCCTCTAAATGTTCTGGTGGTTATCTATGCCTTGAAACTGTCACAAAAGAAGATAGCCTGATGTATTTCCCAAAAGCATGAGCATTTTCCCGAAACTCTTTCATATTGATCTGCGTATGATCCAATGACACTCAAGAGCCATTTTTAGCCATTAGTAAAGCTTTATGGTACTACTTCCATAACAAGATCCCTCCTAATCTAAAATTCACCTCCCAATACTTCGACCTCATGTTCGGGTCATCTCGAACCTATCAATGAAAAACTTCGGCCAGAAAACTCACCGAGGCTTAGGGTTTGCATCTTGAAACCCACAAGTGGTGTTAGTTAAGACTCCTAATTGAATGGTATTCCTCGGTTTTCTCTTTTGCATGAAACCTGATCTACATTTCCTCTCGGCATTACAATACACTTAGGTCATCTGTGGTGAATTTTTCCAACCACAATCACACCTTGTCTACAATGAAGCTGACATTCCTTTTATGTTATGCAAAAAATAATAACATAACCACCTAGAATAGCTAACCTGGAGCCGGCTTTCCTTGAAAATATCAGGGGGAATCAAACTCAAACCAAGTGTAAATGACCGGCTTCTTGAAAATCAACTTCACTATTGAACCTTGGACACTTCTCCGGCTCTGACTGACGCCACAGCTCACTGCCCTCCTCCTCTGAAACTCAGCTAGAACCGCATCGCTAATGTGTCAAGGTTGCTCAAATCCTCGGCCTGACGCTGCTCCATCTCCTCTACTAGCAAGAGCACCTGAATTGGCACGATTGCGACTCTGCCTATCTCTCAGTGTTGTCACGACTCCACAAGCTCTCTTGACTTCTGTCCTCTCTTCGATCCACTCATCATCACAACCACTCAGTCCTGCCTTTTCCCATGGTTTGCTCACGTTTTGCTGTGTGTGTTTGTTGTTTTCTGCCTTGTTTTTTGCTTCCTAACACTGTACTCTTGGTCTCAGGTTTGTTCCCCAAGCCCCAATATTATTAGGCCCTTAGATTGGGCCCAATGAATTATTATCAACGAATATGCAGGTCCCAAAATTCATCCTCAACATGCCTCCATCCTTAACACCCCTGCCAATCAAAATCATCATCAAAGTCTGCCATGTCACACTATAAGTCCTCCTCAGCAGTGTCATCATCATCAGATTCATTTAGCATCACTCATAACAGTTATCATAGTACCATCCTCGACTTCACCCTGTGATGAAGATTTGTGGCCAATCGGTTTCTCTTCCTCAATCTCTGGTGTCATATTCACGAACCAAGTGATCATACCATATCATCCCTTGTATCAATTAAACTCCGTGCACAACAAATCTCCACTACCACCAATTTTTTCCTACCATTAGCCAAACAAAACCCTTCCTTGTCTAGAAACCAAATAATAGCATCTTTCGCTTCCAGTAGTGAAAGCTCCTACCAAATTTTGCAAAGACTGAACTAAATCAGAAAACTTTCTCAACCATGCCATGTCACCTTCATACACAACTAAATTGTTTTTCTTCTTCACAAAACCACCCCCATCCATCATTTTCAGTAACACAGGATCCCTAACGCTATTGTTGGGGAAACAGAATGAACCAATTTGACCTTCATCTTTCTGCATTTAATATTAACCTAATTAAACTATCAATTGAACACCATAACTACAAAATAATCCAAAAAAAACAACACCCTAAATGTCAAATTAACAGATAACAGTAAAAAAAAAAATTTATTAAACTTTTAATAATAGCAAATAAAATAATCAAACCAATCTAGATTAAACTAACAATTAAACAATACAAACATACAAACAATAAGAAAAATCAACCCATAAAACATATTAATAAAACAATCACAAACATTAAACAAATGGTAAATGTAGGGTGATATGTGAAAATTAAGAAAACAACCGTCTTGATTAATAACCAGGGAATGCGAGATTTGCAGCAAATTTGCAGTCGAAAGCAGAAGATGAAAGGCAGACGTGATAGGTAGCAATGGAGGAGCACTCAAGCAAACCCACGAGCAAAGGAAGCGGAAGCAGAAAGATGGAATTTTGGTAAGTGAAAATTAAAAAAATGAAGGAGAGGGGCATTAATGGCTCGAGTGAAGTCCACGCCAACATGTTTGAGTGCCAAGTCAATCTAAATGGAAGTTCACGATTATTTTGGACTTTATTTTGCCGATTCTGACTGTAAAGTAGCATTTTTAAAAATATGTGCTTTTTAAGGTTAACATTCACAGAAAACTTGGAACAAAAGGTACAATTTCACAAAAGGCCTTAAATAGGTACTTTCTGACAATTTTTCCTTGTTGTTTATGCAACGAGTCCTCAAAAACACTAAAATGCACGAATACCACCACTATTTAACACATTGTCGAAACATTCACTTTATACAACCAAACAAGCGTTAACTAGTAGCATAACAATAGTATTCAGAAGAATAAGCAAAAACTAAGCATAATGTTAGAGTAGATGTTTTATAATAAACCAAAAACAAACTTGTTAGTTTGTGTTATAAGATAGTTTTATATTATCATTATATTCCCCCCATTCCACCAAGTTCATGTCACTGGAAAATCGAACATTCATTTGTGTGAGAATCATTTGAATTCTCCGTCAACAATAAGAAGAAAAATATAGTAGTGAATCTGTTAGAATCATTGAACAAGTACCGTTATTAAATCCAAATTTAAATATTTATTACTCATGTACAATTAAAGATATTGACTTGTCAATTGTTCATTGACAAACGTGTAATAGGAAGAACATTGAATTTATGGAATGGAGAAGTATTTAAATAGCTGGTATGAATATGAGGCGGTGGGATAAGAGCATGTGCAATGGCTTACTCAAATAGTTCCCAAATTGAATGGGCCCTATATGGTAAACACAATCTATTGCACAATGTTACCAATAAATAGGTAGGTAATTAAAATGGGGAAGTGGTAAGTAAATGAGAAATTACCAAAATTAAACAATGGTAATGTGTTATGTGGCAAGTTTTAGTTGATGAGAAAAAGTAAAAGAGCAGTTTTTTGGGAGTTGAACCATTGTAGCCTTGTAGGCTTGGTTATTAAAATCCGATCAGATCCAACGATTCAAAATTATTCTTCGAATTCGATCCGTGGTTTAGAATAATCTTAATTGGTTAGGATACATATCCTACTTCGATTTAAACTAAAATTAGTAAAATCTTAATCGATTCTACGATCCTGCGATAACAACCCGATTAATAAGCGTTATTAACAAAATACAACATTTGAAATCCTTTATCGATAGAGTTTTCAATTATGATTTTACAAATTGATCTATCTATTCTATCTAACAGACTTTCATTACCATATTAACGGACTTATAGTTTTTAAACTACTGTATACTTAAATTACTCTTACCTTTTGTCCTAGCCAAGGAAAACAGTTTATTTTAGTTATATGTCTATTAAATGACTAATTTGTTATTTATAAGCATTGCTGTTGGTTTATTATTTTGTAGAAATTTTACGATTCTACGATCCATTCATCAACCTTTTCGATCAACGTAGGATGCATTCTAATACTATGTTGTAGCCTGTAGTCTGACTTGCCCAAATTGGAAGGTTATGAAAATGTGTAGTTGGACGAGTACATAGTAAGGATATGAGAGAGAAATATTGATAACTCACCATTGCACCATGCTTCTAAGGCGTGAACACATAAAATAACCATCCCACTCCTCACCATCGTGTATGATTTGCAACATATCCCGCCTCACCACATGCCAAATTAAGACTTATATCCCTTCCTTAAGAGCATGTGCAATGATTGGGCACCCCAACTCTTCTCTCTCCTCTTCTCCTTTTGACACATCATATCTCACTATTTTTTTCCATTTACCCACCCAAATTATTAGTAACCTCTCCASAATGGTTAACTTCCCCAAATATGTCCCACAACATTATTTGACAATAAAAAAATAAATTAACTCAACACATGTCAAACAACAATTGGCAACAAAAGTAAAAAAGATGAAAAATAAAAATAAAATAAGGTGGTCCCATGTGCTTTTTAATTTGGTGACCTTACCATTGAACTTACTCCCCCATATATGAGTAAGTAATGAGTAACCTACCCAAAATGGTTGAGTTACTCATAAAGGGGTCCAATACAATTGGGGGGAGCATTTGGGGAGCCATTGCACATGCTCTTATTAATGTCATATAAAATCATTTGTACTCAACTAATTGCTTATTATTTACCTATCTATTAAAATAGTATTCCTATCAACGGAAACAGAAACTTAGCAGAATATTTAGTTGTAATCAATATTTTATACTGTAATTCTTAAATTATGTTTCAATTTTATTACACTTTAAATTAAACTTTAAATTATGTTATTCATTGTTAATTAAATTATTCTTCCCATTAATGTTTAGTTTTTTACCCCTAGGCCACTTTTATTTTATCTTTCAATTTACTACGTTAAATGAGTTTCCTTCATCTCTTTCTAAAATTACATGGGACCATTTTTTCCTCTCTACCGCCCTACCCTTAAATCCTTAAATTGGGGAAAAAAAAAGGGGGTACATATATACTACAATAAAAGGGATACATCAGGTTTTTAGATCAAATTTCTCAATATTTACTAAATTATCATTAATGAAATGCGGATAACCTGTTCCCCATTGAAATTCAAGCCCATTGAATTAGTGACCTTCAATCTGACAATAATGTTTCTATGATTGTGAACCCGAATTTAATTGGGAACCCAAGCCCATTGAATTAGTGACCTTCAAGCCCATTTTAATTGTGAAATTTCAGCCCATTGATTTGGTGACCTTCAATCTGACAATAGCCTTTGTATGATTTGCAAACTCAATTTTAATTAGGAAAGTTGATACTCTTCATAACAAAAATAAATTATTTTGTGTTAGGTAAGGGAAGAAACTCATGAAACATAGGAAGTAAGAAAGAGGAAATAGGTTTGGTGTAAAAAAAAATCAGTGAGAAAAATAAAACAATATGTAAAATATAATTTAAAATGTAATACTTGTATTATAATTTAAAATGATAAAATATTGATTAAGAAGGTATGGATGACTTCAAGGATCCCATAGGATTGGTGGAAGAGCACTTTGGTCCCATTTTATAAGAGCAAAGAAGATGCTCAAAATTGCTCTAACTATAGAGAGATCAACCTTATGAGCCACACTATGAAGTTGTGAGAAAGGGTGATGGAGCACGAGTTAAGGGCATGCACAAGAATCTCCACAAATCAATTCGTTTTTATGCCTATCCACTATAGAAGCAATCCATTTGTTCAGACAAATGATGGAGTTTTATAGGACAAAGAAGTAACTGCATATGGTTTTCATTGAACAAAAAAACACTTTTGACAAGGTTCCAAGAAATGTACTTTGATGGGCAATGTTAAGAAAAAGGTATTCCTGCTTAAGGATAGATATCGGGATGTGTCCACATATCTAAGGACTTTTAGCGAGTTGACAAAAGATTTCCCTCTAATAAATGGGTTGCATCAAACATCAATGTTAAGACCTTTTCTATCTCCAATGGTAATACATGAAATTACAAGGCCAGTCAAAGATGCAATACAGTAGTATATGTTGTTTGCGAATGGAATTGTATCGGTGGAGGAAACTAAAATTAAGGTTAATGCTAAGTTGGAGAAATGGAGGCAAAGATTGTAATTAGGGGTTTAAGTAGCTAAGTCGGAGAAATACTAAGTTTATCTAGAATGTCATTTGGGAAACAAAAGCGGCAAACGATGTTGTGGTGAGGTAAGATGGAAAGAATATAGACATGAGCAAGTGTTTTAAATATCTTGGGTCAATCATTCAAAAGAATGGTGATATTGACCAAAATGTGACTCATAGGATTAAGCCAAGGTGTCTTAAATTGAGAGCGGCCACATGAGTGTTGTGTGATCAAGAATCTCTTTAAAGCTTTAGGGAAAATTCTATAGGAATGTCATAAGACCAATGTTGCTTTATGACATAAAATGTTAGGTTTTGAAGAATGAGCACATTGAGAAGGTAGGGGTTACGAAGATGCCGAAGTTGACATGGATGTGTGGGAACAATTTAAGGGACGAAAATCTATATGGATGACCACACAAAATGTAAAATTTTGGTTCATGTACCCGACCCCCAATTATGAGATAAAAGCTTTGATTGATTGATTGCTTCAATTTTTAGTGGTTGGAGCGCTATTTTAGGCAAATATGCTAATAGTTGGCATTAATAAGAGCAACTAGTTAAGGGGAAAGTATTTTCCACACACCATTAATAGCTTGGATTAATGAGAGACAAATTTCCTTTTGAAATTCCGGTAGTCACTAACAATAACATCATACACTTCACTTGGCAACATAAATTCATAGCTCTTTTTTTACAAAACATATAAATCATGTTAATTCAAAACTATGACATATTCATGTGAATTACCTGTGCAAGACGTGTTCCATGGCCATTGGGAGCTAGGAGAACAAGTCCATGCCAAGCATCTCTAAAACCAACAACCTCAATAAGGCCGTCATCAACATATGGAGGCGTCAAATCTCTCTGCAAACCATGTTCAACATTAGTTTCATGAGAAACTCAAAAATGACTTAAAATATACTTCCTTTCTTCCGTGTTTTCTTTTTTAAATTTTATTTTACACTTGGACCATTGAAATAGACACAATCTATGAGGAGACAAGAGAGATATAGAGAGGTAATGCACAAACAACAATATGATATGGAATTACAAAATTCAGCCAGAATTGATGAACTAACATCTCGCAATTTGTTCTTGTTGGGGGTGCCCCAAGGATTTAGTCCGCCTGAGAAACTTGGCAAGTTGAGGCATAAAATTGACCTGATACTGTATTATCAAAAATAGGTAGGAAAAAAAAATTACTTTTCTAAGCAAATATTTGATAATGCAGAACACAATACATTAGTAATGTCACTATTTTCTATCATTCTAAGCAACAAAAGAACAATGTGCAAACACACTGATTCTTACTGCTAATAGCCATGGAAACCTCACATGGATTAGAAAATTTTGTGTTTGGTTCCACAACAGAAGTAGGACAACCACGCGACCATAGCCTGATTAAATTACAGGCAGTTCTCTACAACAATCCTATTACTACAAATACTCACTCCCTGCAGTTATATTGCTATGTCATATGAAATATTGCAAGCCAACAAAATACTTGTATACTAGAACAACAGAAGGACAATGAGTAATGGTGTGCTAAAGCAATACTCTAATTAAGAATGATTAAGAAGAGTTAGAAGACAGAGCTTACATTGCATCTCTTAAGTAAGAAAGGCTAAAGACAAAACCTTATAGAGGGCAGGGTCTTAACCTTCTTATATGTTCCACAATCAACAAAGGGAACAGAAATTGAACTTACAATGACGATCGTTAGATTCGGACCATATCAACACCTTAAAAAATATTAATTAGCTTGTCTTATGTCATCTTTGAACTTATTGTACTACCTCCCATGATACATGTTGTACTAATATATGTTTGCTAATTCATGTTTATAAGTTAAATATCGGTTATACATTAGTAAAAATTTTAAAATTTTGATATTATTGTAGAATTCATTAAGGCGAATCAAACAAGATCCCAATTGACTAAATTTTAACTTATATATTCACCAAAATTTTAAAATGGCATGAACTTCACGGAACGGATGGAATCGTTATCGTTTTGGTTTTTCACATTTTATGATTCGAACTAAATCATTATTATTTGATTTGAATTACTTGTTTCTTAGATAAGGACTAGAATGCTTAAATAAGTGGAAAAGGACATAACCGATAGTTCGTATTTTGGAGAACATTTTATGAAGTTCATGGAACGGATGGAATAGTATCGTTTTGGTTTTTTCTATTGTATGATTCGAGCTAAATCGTTATTATTTGATTTGAATTACTTGTTTCTTAGATAAGGACTAGAGTGCTTAAATAAGTGGAAACGAACATAGCCCATAAGC
Source organism: Bassia scoparia (assembly GCA_008642245.1). Taxonomy (NCBI): domain Eukaryota; kingdom Viridiplantae; phylum Streptophyta; class Magnoliopsida; order Caryophyllales; family Amaranthaceae; genus Bassia; species Bassia scoparia. Next base: position 20,398 of record SNQN01001900.1, read on the forward strand.
CCGATAGTTTGTATTTTGGAGAACATTTTATGCTTTTTTTACATCCAATATATTATGCAACTCAAACGACCTCTCCATTTGGGGCAAGGATGCATTCATATACCCCAAAAGTTATATCAAGGAAAAATTGCAACATACCACCTTTTAGTTTCACGTTTTTCTAAACTAACACCTTTTACTTTTTTTTATTAAAAATAATCACCTTGTAATAAAGAAATGTTTCGAAACTACCACCTTTTGACGGATTCGGTCAAAAAACCTATTAAGTGGAGCCCACTATTATTTTTATTGTTTTTTTCCGTTTCCTACTCTCTCCTATTTTCCTCCTCCTTAATCTCTCAATCTTATGTTGGGAATTAATTGCAATAGACTATTGAAATAACATAGAAGAGAGAGAGCGTGCTGAAAAAGGAGGAAAATGGGAAAAAAAATAATAAAAGAATTATAAGTGGGACCAACTTGACGGATTAGAAAAAGGTGAAACTAAAAGGTAGCATGTCACAATTTTGCCTTATATAAATTACATTTTCTAAACCCTCAAATGGGGATCCCATCGGAACTCTCTTAATATGAGAACTAAATAATCCAATGCTTGACTTTTACATAAACCCCATAAGACTCTAAATCAAATCAAAACTTATCTTTTAAAATGTGATTATTTCATAATAAATTTTTAGTTGTGATGATATATAGAATTATATAGGTATATGTATATAAATTAATAAATGCTTACAAATTTACTCAAAGAATATCTACTATCAATCAATCAAAGCCTTAATCCCATATGAGGGGTCGGCTAACATGAACCAAAAGTGATTAGTCCGGGAGGTCACCACATAGATTTTCCTCCTCCACTCACTGCGATCGAGAACCTCACTCTACCAAGTAATTTTTGGTCTCCCTCTATCTCGTTTAAAATCTCCCTGATCCCATTCTTCCACTCTTTGCAGCAGTTCCCTAAGGTCTCTACCTTACATGCCCAAATCAACGCAAGCGATTTTCCCTTAATTTACTTGCAATATCTGCAACACCAACTTTACTGCGGATAACTTCATTTCTTATTCGGTCTCGTAAAGTGTTCACGCACATTCATCTCAACATCCGCATCTCGGTGAGCTCTACCTTTTGAATATGCTCCTTCGTGGAGGCCCAACATTCAGTGCCATAGAGCAATATTGGTCTTATAGCAGTCATGTAGAATTTTCCCTTTAGATTTAGAGGGATGCTTCGATCGCACAACACTCCCGTAGTCGCTCTCCATTTAAGCCACCCTAATTCTATGGGCCACATCTTCGTCCATATCACCATTTTTTGGATGATTGACCCATGATATTTCAAGCTTTCACTCGTGGTCACATCTTTGCCGTCCAACCTCATCAGTCCATCATTGTCCCATGTTGTGACCCAAAACGACATTCTAAATATTCAGTCTTACTCCGACTTAACTTAAATTTTCAAGATTTCATCCTTTGTCTCCATTGTTCCAGCTTGGCATTAACCCCAGTTTTAGTTTCATCCACCAATACAATATCATCCGCAAATAACATGGTACCTCATCTTGGATTGGCCTTGTCACTTCATGTATAACCAATGCAAAAAGGCAACGCCGACCCTTGTTGCAAGTCGATTGTTATAAGAAAGTCCGTTGTCAATCCATCACAAGTCCTGACTTTTGTTGACACACCCCGGTACATGTCCTTTACTAGGTTAATATACCTTCGGGGAATAGCTTTTTTCAACATTGCCCACAAAAGTACCTCTCTTAGGTACTTTGTCATAAGCTTTTTCTAGATCAATGAAAAACATATGGAGGTCCTTTTTCCTCGGCCTATAAAACTCAATCATTTATCTTAACAAATGAATTGCTTCTATTGTGGTTATCACAGGCATAAAACCAAACTGGTTTTCTAATATGCTAGTGAATTCCCTTAACCGATGTTCTATTACCTGTTCCCACAACTTCATAGTGTGGCTTATACGCTTGATTCCTCGGTAGTTAGAGAAATCCTGAGCATCTCCTTTATTCTTATAAACTGGAACCAAGGTGCTCTTTCGCCAATATTGAAGGATCCTTGAAGTCTTCCAAATCTTGTTGAACAACTCTGTTAACCAATCAATACCAACCTTACCCAAACACCTTCACACCTCCATCGATATACTATCAGGCCCAACCGCTTTCTTCAACTTCATCCTCTTCAAAGCAACCTCTACCTCTACTCTTCTAATCTTTCGTACAAATCCCATATTGATTTCCTCCTTCCTGACACACGTATCCCCTATATCGGCCCCTTGGCTTCCATTAAAAAAATTATCGAAGTACTCCTTCCACCTTTCTTTGATATCCTCATCTTGAACCAAAACCTTGTGGTTCTTATCTTTGACACACTTGACCATGCCAATAGCCTTCCTTGCCTTTTGTCTTCTCTTTGCCATTTTATAAATCTCCTTTTCTCCTTCTCCAGAGTCTAACCTTTCATAAACCTCCTAGTAGGCCTTTTCTTTAGCTTGTCGCTACCTTTGCTTTATTTTTAGCGTCTTTGTACACTCCAAAAATTCCATCAGTCCTGTTTTTCCCCGAGGATAGATAACAATCTCTTTTGTGTTTGATTGCTGCTTTCACATCTTCATTCCACCATGAAGTATCCCTATGCAACATAGTTCTCTCCCTTGATTCCCCTAAGGCCACTCTTAGGAAATAATTCTTCATTTTTGACCAACTTGCATCTGGATCTGCCTCTCCATCCCAATTAACCTCATTGGTCACTTTTAAGTGAAAACCTTAGCATTTGCATCCTTTAAGGTCCACCATCTTATCCTTGGCTCCCCTTGATTACGCTTCTTTTTCGCACTTTCTTTCAACCGAATAGTCATCACCAAGAGTGTGTGTTAGGTAACAACACTCTCTCCTGGGATGACCTTGCAGTTTACGCAACTTTGTCTATCCGCACTCCTTGTCAGCAGAAAGTCTATTTGAGTTGCATTTGCACTGCTTCGGAAAGTTGTTAAGTGGGAATTGCGCTTCTTAAACCAAGTATTCACCGAAATAAATTAAATCATAAGATTGAGCAAAATCCAAAATGGTCTCTCCGTAGGCGTCTCGTTGCCCATACCCAAAACCTCCATGAACACTCTCAAAGCCATCCCGCTTTACCCCAACATGTCTATTCAAGTCGCCACCAATGTATAACCTCTCTAACCTCTCTGATGGCGGAACACCTCGTACCACCTCATCAAAGTCTTCTTAAAATTGTCGCTTCTCTTCAGCACTTAAACCAACTTGAGGCGCATAAGCACTAATAACATTAACAATCTCTTTATCACATAACAACTTCACCCTTATCAACCTATCACTCTTCCAATAGGTCTCGATTACCTCTTGCGCTAACCGTTCATTAGGTTCACGCCGACTCCATTCTTAACTCGATCTCTAGGAACCTTGTCGTGGCCGACGTACCACACCTTATACCCCATGATCAACCCTTCAGCTCCTTCTCTAGTCCGCTTCACCTCTTGAAGGCATAAGATGTTTCAGTATCTTCTCTTCATTACCTCCACCACTTCTGCCGATTTTCCAATTAAAGACCCCACATTCCACGAACCAACTCGCAAACCTATATAACACTTCCTCTTCCGCTCTCTCACCCACCCCCATACCTTTGCCCATTTGACACCACATGTGGACGATGTGGCACGTCTCTTTGGGGCGACGACCTAGCAACCCTTGCACATTTATCACTACACATGGGTCTGGGAAGTCAGCGCGTCGCAGGGACGCCTCAATTACCTGCCCTTGCTCATTTGACACCACATTCGGCAATGTGGTGCGTCGCTTCGGGGCGACGACCTATCAACCCTTACAAATTTATCACTACACCCGAGTCTGAGAAGTGCAGCACTTCGCTGAGTAGGGAACGCCCCTACGAAATTCTAATTTTGGTCCATGTCATAAGATGTGACAAAGTTTTACGCTGGCACTGGCGTACCGCAACCCTCCTCCTTTATCCAGGCTTGGGACTATTTACTAACATTAATTAAATGTTTTCTTACATTTTTCTATTGCTATAATAAATAATGTATATAATATAATAAATAATAATAATAAAAATAATAATAATAAGGGAAATTTCCTCAGGTAATCCTGAGGTTTGGCCTAATAGCTCTTATACACCTGAGGTTTCAGGATAGGATTAGGTAACCCTGAGGTCAGGGTATAATAGCTCACGTGACCCTGCCATTACCTTTTCCGTTAAAAAACACTAACACCGTTAGTTTTCTATCCAATTAACATTAAATCTAACTAATTAACCTAATTAACACCTATAACTAAATATTTTTTTTTTTTAAAAAAACCATTGTTACAAACAAGCAGAACCCCACCCACGATTCCCCACGAAAGCATCATCATCAAAGCACCATCATCATCAAACACATCATCACTATTGCGCGCTGCTTCATCTCTCTTCCATGGCATCATCATCAAAGCACCATCATCATCAAACATATCATCACCATTGTTTCGAGCACCCACGAAAACACCCATTCGAGCACATCACCGTCACCCATTCGAGCCACAGCAACACCAGCACCACCACACACCACCTTCGTCCTTCCTATGAGCACCACACACCCTTCGTCCTGCATACAACAACACCAGCACCACGCAACTCCTTCCTCCTTCGTACGACCGCGAACTACCACCACCTTCAATCTTCTATTTGTTCTAATTTCGAAAAACCCAATAATAGAGAACCGAGATTTGCGAATTGATGTAAATTTCTGGGCGATTTTGGTATATTTCGGGGTTAATTTGAACAATAATTTGGGGTAAATTGAAGATTTGAATTGGGAATTTGATTTGGGTCTGAAATTGTGATGGTGTGTTTGTAGGGGTATGAATCGATTGGAGGTTGGGGTATGAACGAATTTGAGCTTGAGTTTGTGAACGAATCTGAGCTTCGAATTATGAACAAATTTTTTTGCAGGAATTTGGGAACGAAATTGTGAACTAATCAAGGCTTTGAATTATTCTTTGATTATTCGAAAATCTGGGCTGCCATTGAAAGGCAACAACACAACAATAGTAGCTGCATCGCAAGAGACGAAGGATCGCTGTTGGTGCTGGTGCGGTTGTGGTTGCAGGGTGGGTCGCGGCGGTTGCATTGCTTGGGTCGAAGGAGGAAGGAGGGACGAAGGATCGGAGGCGGTGGAGGAAGGTGGTGGTCGTGGCTCTTGGTGGTCATGGAAGAAAGAGAGGAYGAAGGGGTTTAATTTATTAGTTTTAATTATTTAATTAAGTATTAAATTAGTTAGTTTTAGGTGTTAATTAGGTTAATTAGTTAGTTTTAATGTTAAATGAATGGAAAAGTAAGGGCGTTAGGCTTTTTTAACGGAAAAACTAACGGCAGGGTCACGTGAGCTATTATACCCTGACCGAGGGTTACCTGATCCTCTCCTGAAACCTCAGGTGTATAAGAGCTATTAGGCCAAACCTCAGGGTTACCTGAGGAAATTTCCCTACTAATACTAATAATAATAAGGGAAATTCCCAGTGGTAACCTCCAATTTTTACGAATTCCCAATGGTGACCTCTAATTTTTTTAAATCCCAGTAGTAACCCTCAACTTTCATAGTTGTCCCAAACGTGACTTTATTAAGATTTTTTCCGTTACATCCTATGGTTTGCCGTTAAATATTTGTTAGTTTTGCAACCTTAGTTAGAAAATTAACTCAACTCAACCCCCCCTCTTCACCCCACGCACACCCTCTCACCCTCATTCATTCACCTTCTTTAATCATTCATCATCATTAAAAAAACCATCCATCATCATTTACAGCATCAAAAAATCGTACATCATTCTTCCATTTTTCACTTTCTTTTTCAATTTCTAACAATTTACAATGGTCTCGCTCCTATGACATAGAAGATAACAACATTCTTCCATTTTTCACTTTCTTTTTTAATTTATGACAATTTAAAATTCATACAATTTTGCCCATCTTTGACAATAGGTGCTATGAACCCTAATTTAATTCATTTTGAATTGAGTAGGCCTTTGAAKAAATTACTCCAGCCATGTTTTTCAGGAGGTAAACGAGTACCTAGGTCAGAATCGTGGTCATAAATGGAGTCGCTACAGTGCTCATGAGCTTGGGATTTTGCGCCACCTTCTGCGGCGGCACCTGAGAGTGCTTAAGCTTCATCTTTGGTTGTCGCACACTCAACCAGGGCCCCACCGTTGCTCGTCATGACGTCAACCAATACAACCAGTACAGCCTCACTCGAATTCGCCATTGGAGTTGAATTGAGTTCAAGCTCAGCATCCTCTTCAATTCGACATGGGATTGACGTTGTTGTTACTATTAAACTACGAGAATTATTATTGTGATGATTAGGAAGTGGTGGTGCTAGGGAGTTGCGAGGGGCTAGCTCGCTGTGTGGTGGACGCATGGAGGGTGTACGGGGTGGGTGGCGAGTGTGGGCTGGGGTTGTGGACTGGGGGTGCGGTGGGTAGTTTTTTTTGTTTTTATTTTTTATAATTTACAAATACTAACTATAGTTAAATTTAACCTTTAGTTAACGGAAAAAACCTTAATAAAGTCACGTTTGGGACAACCATGGAAGTTGAGGGTCACCGGTGGGATTAAAAAAAAGTGGAGGTCACCACTTGAAATTCGCAAAAACTGGAGGTTACCACTGGGAATTTCCCTAATAATAATAATACTCCGTAGTAATAATAGTAGATAAATAATAAGGTGGACTAGTGGAGGTGGGAGAGCAATGTGGTAGGGAAAATATGAAAAGTTGGGGTTTGCTTTACTAGGAGTAAATAGAATGTGAAAATTTTCAACTATAAAACATCTATACCTAATCTATAATAACAAAGTTAAAAATGACACTTGTCATAGCCTACTTAAGCATTTCTCTAAAAGTGTTTCACCTCAAAGCGACATATGTCATGCAATGCATTTCTCCATGTGTTTCATCATTAACTAGATTACGCAGGAGAAAAATCCACTAGGTATTAAAAATACAATACAAAATATAAATATACTTTATAATTTAATTTATACAAAAATCTACGATTATTCTATATTGTTGAATTTTCATAGAAAAATATTAAAATTTATCATCTATGATAATTGATATCAAGTACTTTGTAGGTTTTTGGATCAAGAAGTACGATAGTTTAGGAACAAATAAAAAGTGACGAAGTTTATGGAAATTAAACTTCAACTTCTGTTCAATAATTATACTATTTACATGTGAACAAAATCTTTTAAATAAATATTAATGTATAAGAATAAATACAATGAAGTGGGGTCTTGATTGATTCATATTTATGAATAGATTATCAATATTAATTGCTATAATTAATGCAAATATGTAACGAAAAACATAAACGACGTAAAGTATGCATGGGAAGCATATGTATAGTAAAGAACATTATGGGAAAAGTAGGTATATGAATTTGAGCGTACACACTAATTGTAAAACAAGCCATCTGAGTATATCTTCATATAGACCAGACATTTGAGCTCCCACAGTAATTGTTACATTGAACTTTATTTTATGTCATATTTATCAAGTTAAAAATTTTAAGCCATATTTCAATTAGCACATAAGAGGTGGCAATGATCGGAGATGGATCGGGTGGGCTCCAATCCACCTCCATCCGCTAAGGGTTAATCCATCATCCAACCCATCCATCATCCATTCCCACTACAATCCATATCCAACCCATCCGTCATCCGCGGGTGAGTTGGGTGGATCGGATTTTCAATGAGTTTGTATACATATAAATAAATAATACATAAATATATACTACTCCTTTCGTTCCAGTTTATTTTTTACGTTTCCTTTTTTGGTGTTCCCTTTTATTCCTTACATTTCCTTTTTTGTACTTTACTTTTTTACCAATTAATGTTACTTTTACTCCTAAAATTTCTCATATTACCCAAAATTTATTACCTTTTTATTCTCGATTTTCTACCCAAACTTATCTCCTCCACTCATTTTTAATTCACTTAAATTTTACTACACATATCTCAAACAAATTAAATGAATAATACAACTTCCAAGTAATATCAATATATTTTATCCAAATACTAATTTCCCTTAATTGACGTGCAATTTTACAAATGTAAAAGATAAATTGAAATAGAGGGAGTAATATAGTACAGAAAATAAAAAAGGAATTTTACGAAAACACAAAAGCCATTACTCATAATTAGTAGTTAAAATTTGATACTCCCTCTGTAACGGAATAAATGCAACAGTTGTATTAGCACTCCTCTCAATGCAAAATAAGCTAATAGTGGGTTAAGTAGGGAATTAGTGAAGTAGTCCCAAAAATAAGAGGGGAATGATATGGCAAGAAAAAGACAAAATAATTAGCAAAAGTGGTCCCAAAAATATGYTAATTTTGACATTGATAATTTACCAAATGAGGAAAGTTGTATAATTATTGCAAGTTTTTTGTTACAAACAAATATAGAAAGTGTTGCAAGTTTTACGCCATGGAGGGAGTATAAAAATATATATTTAAATACCTTCTTTTGATTTATAGTATATAAATTTGTATTAGTATAATAATAAAATGTATGTGGATATTGTGGGTCGGGTGATGGATCGGGTGGTAAATTGGATGTACGCTCATCCATACCCAACCCATCCATCGTCCATTTTATTCGTCATCCATCCCTCATCCATGTTTTTTCGGGTTTTCATCCATTTTTTAGGGTCGGGTGGATCGGAGATCCAATAAGGAAGGATGAGATTGACAGCCTTAAGCACATTTCTATCCCACCTTAAAAGTTACAGATAAACCATTTCATGTGTAGGTAAATATTACAGATGCAATTTAAAGCAACAGCAGTGATTAGCTTGGTTTTGCTTCAATAAAGTTCCTTACCTGGGAGGTATGTGGAGCTCTTCCCATTCAGATTCATGCTTTTTCATGATCTTAACCTTTGCCAGCTGTGCAATATTCCTAAGCCAAAGTTAATATGAAATTAATTATTCACTCAACTTATTAAAAACATACATAGTTATATAAGTGAACAGTTTAACACGACAAATGAAAAAACAGGACAAATGCCGATGACAACTGTCTCTTATACACATCTAGATGTGTATAAGAGACAGGTTTAACACGACAAATGAAAAAACAGGACAAATGCCGATGACAATGCCTGGCCACCTTTAAAAACAGCCAGAGTATACTCACTTATCAGCAGGATGGAAAAGGGAAGCCATAAACCAGCCCTGTGTGCACCCAAGTTTAGCATATGTACTCTGAAACACAATGAAAAGCGTTAGTCAATGCTGCAAGAACTAGAAATCCCTAATCAAGAGGAATATAATAACTTGTGCAAAGTACAGAAAATTTGAGCAAAATAATAATTTAAAACTACCTTTTAATGATTAGAAACCAAGGCTTATCAATGCTACAACTARCAAAGTTATCATTAAAATCTAATAWGTGTATCGTACTACAAACCTAAAAATTGCACCTATTTTGTTCATTTAATTCTCCTCCCTGCAAATATCTAAGACCTATGGGACATCCCTTTACAATTATTTGATAGACAAGCAATTTGTGAATCGTCATGAGGGGCATTTTAATTTGGACATTGGGCTAGTGGCGAAAGATCAGAAGATGACATGGTGTATGGTTGTATGCTTCCTTTCTTCATAAGTATAGGAAAACCTCACGTGTTTTGAGGCTATAACAATTATAATCATGTTGAAATTTTATTTATACACCTGGTAATATGTGTACCTCATGTAAACCTAACAATTGCACCTTTTGCTCTTAAAGTTCAATTATTCACTTCATTTTGCTTCTTGGGCTGATTATTATAGGAGATGAAACTTCCAGCCTCAAACAAGTCACAAGTGTCCTTTCAAAATGAATATTACGAGTCCCCTACCACTTGATAAAGGCTATAATGAGGAAAAAACATTTGATGGTAGCAGCAAGATCTTAGAAGAAGAAACGAGTCTCATCTCATACAGTACATGTAAATTATTAAGGCTCGTAAAGACCAGAATTAAGAACAACTAGAGTTTAAGCTTCATGGAGTCTTGGACAGGCCAAATTGAGTAAGAAATTGGAACATCAAATTGTCCAAACTCCAAGCTTAGATCCATGATTAAGACTTCAGAAATAATGAACAATGCTTCTAAGTTTAAATATATATAATAGCCTTCTTCTTTTGCACTTAATTTCAGCTGATAAGTTTAACATTATCATTAGTATTGTTGTTATTAGGAAAATTTGAAAATTAATACCTAGTTTTAGGGTCTTTTTGAAAAAAAAAATATTGAGTTTTAAATATTTATATTTAATTACCTAGTTTTGGGCAAATGCTTTGAAATCACTACCAACTATCAGTTTTTGTCAAAAAACTAAACAATGTCGTCATGTTGTGGGGCCCACTTCTCATAACCCTACCCCATAACCCTCTACCACGCACCACTTGCCACCAATAGTCCGTCACCGCCAATCAAACCACCACTTGCCACTGCCACCACCAATCGAACCACCACACCAGCACCATGAGAGCCACCAAAAACACAATCACCACAACCAATCATCAATTCCACGCAACCCAATCATGAATTTCACCCACAACACCACCTCTAACACCCAGCCCCATTTGAACAACCACCCTCCCAAGCCACCACCAACAACAACAACAAACAATAAATCAGCCCAAAACCAAGCCAAAAACAACTATGGGGCACCAAAGCAACGTCAATTTCCAAACACATTAACAGATAGATGAACCAAAGCCCCAATCCAATTTTACATAAACTTGATACAATTTGTTGGATTATAGGCATATATTTCGACAAAATTAGTAATTGGTTGGTGGTGGGGTTTAATTGGTTTGATTCGCTGGTTGGGGATCGAGGGTGGTTGTGCTGGTGTTTTAATTACTTGATTTTAAAGATTTTGTGTTGTAATAGTGGTGGTGTTGTTGATGCAATGGTGAGGAGATGGTTTCTGGGTTCATACGGTGGTCATTGTGGTTGGCGGTGGTGAGGAGGTAGTTTTAGGGTGGTTAGTGGTCGTTTTAGGGTGCATCTACTAGGTGGGTGGGTGATGATGGAGTGCAATGGGGCGGCGGTTGGTCCAAGAGAGAGGAACGTGGGGGGCCCACACTATTTAACGAAAAAGCAAAGGGAATTGTCAAATTTCCATTAGTTGGTATTCATTTTTTTTAAAAGCAAAATCTAGGCATTTATATATAATTAATCTAAAACGATTTATTTATTTTCACAAACATCCCCAAACCTGGGTATTTATTTACAAATTTTCCTTATTATTATTAATTACAAATTTTCCTATTTCTTATACTCCATCCGTTACGTTTTACTTGAAACAATTGACATTATTTATTAGAACTAAAATATTCAATTGTTTTAAGTAAAAAGTAATGGAGGGAGTTCATTTATTTTATGTACAAATGAGCCAAAAAGGCGGGTACATATTTACAACGGGCCCCTCAATTTTGATCACAAGGATCAAAGCCACTACTCCAAGGCCCTTCCTCATTAATTATAATATCATGATTATGCTATGTTATGTTATGCTATTATTATTAATTTTATTCGCATTGTTCTGTGGGTCCTAATAGGCAAATGTAATCTAGATATGACCAGGCCCTAGGTCATGATTTCTTCTACTTCTAAACAATTGGACAGATATATAACTCTGATAATTACTCAAGAGCACGTCTGAGTCATGCTTGAGCCCAATAATCCTTTTCCAGCTCACTCCTATTATTACTATATGGTGGCTGCTCAAGCAAGTGATTAATCAAAATGCCCAAAAAATTAAAGATTAAAAGAACCCACATCCAAAAAAGTTAAATCAGAGAGGACAAATGCAAAAACTAACTTTTCAGTTAAAATCACATTATAGGATAATAATAATAAAATGAGACTGCCAACCTGATTGATTAATTGGTTCTTAAACTTTTCAGGATTTAATTTTCTTTCAGAATGAAATGCATATGACACTTGGGCGTCCATTCCTGTAGATTTTATAACAGAAAAAGAGTGAAAAAAAATAAGTAGATTTTTCTTAAAGATACATGAAAAATGCCTTTTTTCACATTAAAGACAAGATCACATCTTAGGTCTATAGTACACAACTATATGATTAAGAATACGGAGAAAACCACAATAGGAAATAAAGAAAACACTTTGAAAAGCCTTGTATTTATCCGAACTAATTTAAACAAAATGATCCGAATAAGGAAAGTAGCATCTACCATGAACGTATCATCTATTTTGACATATCCATATAAGGAAAACGTGTTGCTTCTATTTTGAATTGAAGAAAATATTATGCAAGGATGACTCACTCAATTAGAACTTCTTTCCATGTTATGTCCATTCACATCAAAAAAATGCTTTAAAAATTAAAACATTTAACTGGATATGTACATGGTTGATTTACATATAACTGATGTTAACCCACTTATATGAATAAATTTGGTTATGTTATGTTCAAGGAATACTTCTTGCAAAATAGATACAATGTAAAAGAGGTTAAAAACCATGAAGGTAGTTCTTTCATATCATTATTCCTAGCGCATTGGCACGTGCAAGCTATCATCCAAAACCCCAAATTCTATTAATATCTTTGATTATGTTGCGTTGAAGGAATACTTCTTATGGAGGAAATAAAATGTAAAAGAGGTTAAAACCTATAAGTGATTCACTTTTTTAAAAATCCCTAGCACGATATCGTCCAAAACTAAAAGGGTTTTACCAGGAAAATGATACTGTGAACCTTTTTTAAGGATACTATGTAGGAAAATGATGTGTGAGTGTCCTAAAGAGAAATGGCAGAAATGTGGAGAAAGAGGAAAATTGCACTAAAATATATTACATCCTAAACAACTTTTCAGTAGTTGCCACTAAAATTGTTCTACAATACAAATGATTTTTCTCATCAATAATGTTCATGACTATTACCTCACTAGTTAGCTATATTTATAGATAATTTCAATATAAGAAACTCTATAAACTTCTACTAACTCTTAGTATCTAAATTATTATCAAAGACCAAACTTACCCTTGTAATATGAATATTAATCCATCATAGTTTGGTTTAAAGGAGATGGCGATAAAATAAAAATTGGGAGAGGGATCCATATTACATCCCCCTAAAATTGGAGCAACTTCGAGGAAAATGAAGCTCCTCCTTTCCCCTCCCTTTATTTCTCCTTGCCTTCCCTCTTTTCCCCTCCACTATTGTGTATTTCTTAAGGGAATAGTACTACACACAAATGAACACACTTTTTAAATTTTTTATTTCTTCGTAATACTGGAGAAGCTAAGAAAATGGCCCAACATAAAGCCAATAAATCAAGGGGACGTTCATGACTAATTGCCTTTTTTAGTTTTTCATTTTTCTTGACAAGAATATAAACAAAACTCGCTCAGCTCAAGTGTTAGTAAGAAATTCGCCCAATTTTTGCAAAACTAAAATGGAAACGGCAATACTACATAAAGTCGTTTGCGGTTTTTGTTTTGGGAAACAAGCACTATAATAAATAACCTCATTCTAAAATTCTAAATCTCACAACCCTTCTATATCTCTTTCCACTCAATATCCTTTTATCTCTCTCACACTCTCAATGGCAACAAATGATGATGATAATATGACAGAGGTCATTATTTCCAATCAGAATTATAGGGAAACATTATTCTGAATACAACAACTAAAGGGAAAAAAAAATAAAAAAGATATCTAATGATAAAATGATATACTTCCTCCGTAATGTTTTAATAGGAACTTTGAGGTTGGCACGGACTCCCAAAATATTTATGAATAGTGGTGTTTTGCTTGTTCACAATCATATTATTATGTTAAGTAGAAGAGAGAAAATAGTGGTGTTTTACGTGTTCGCACTCATGTTCACACCTATTTTTATTTACCTTAAGTAGAAAGAAAGGTAGAGTTGCTAGTAAGGTGTTATTGCCATTTTTAGTAAAAGTTGCTACTAAAATGTGACGAAGTATATATTTTTTTTTTTCCGTAGGTTGGAGCTTTCTTAGTTGAACAAGAATTCAAATTAAAATAAGAAGAAAATATTTTCCAAATTTCCAACAATTTGCCTCTTTCTATATTATGTGATACGAAATAGAATATCGTTGTTTCCTTTGTTCAATTAATTCGAAGTTCATTGTTCAATTCTCCAAATATATAGTACATGTAAAAAAAATTGTTTGCGTTGGGACAAATACAGTAGTTTTATTCTTGTTTTCATAAGAAAACAAAAACAACAATCATTTTTTAGACAACAAACCCACCCATGAAATATAATCAAATGGATATTCTGACAACTCTGCTTGTGATCTCAACAACCTTTGCTTTGCTGATGATCTCATGGTTTTCTGCAGGGGGGACCTTGCTAGTGCCTCTTTGCTTGTTCAAGGGTTAAAGCATTTTGAAAAAGTCTCTGGTTTACATGCTAATAATCATAAGTCTGAGATTTATGCAGTCAATATGCCACCACCTTCTGATCTTCAGCAGCTTTGTTTACGTACTGGTTTTAAGGAAGGTTCATGGCCTTTTAGATATCTTGGCATTCCTATTTGTAATAGGAAAGTTTCTGCTTCTGATTGTGGGGTTTTAATTGATAAAATTATGAAGAGGATTAGCTGTTGGCAGACGAGAAACCTTTCCTTTGCACGGAGGTTACAGCTTGTGAATTCTGTTCTTATGAGTCTTTGCACTTATTGGATGCAAATTGTTATCCTCCCTAGAGCTGTGATCCACCATATTAATCAGTTGTGCAGGAAATTTCTATGGGAAGGGCATGTTCATGGCTCAAAAACTGGCTATGTGAAATGGTCTTACATTTGTACCCCTAGGAAATTTGGTGGCTTAGGTGTCAGGGACATTGGCTGATGGAATAATGTGGCTCTTGGTCGGATTCTGTGGCAAATTGCTCAAAAGAAGGATATTTTATGGGTGAAGTGGGTTAATGCTGTGTATCTCAAACAACATGATTTATTCCATTATCATCCTTCTTCTCAGGCTAGTTGGATATGGAAGATGCTCTGTTCTGTTAGAGTGTATTTGCAGACACTCAATCTGGATACTTGGTGGCCTACTCAGTCCTATTCTATTGGTSACATCTATCATCACATTCAAGATGCTGGTGCCAAGATGCCTTGGTACAAAGTGGTCTGGAATAATGCTGCTATAGTAGAAGTTTATTTGGTGGCTCATTATGTTACAAAGACTACCTGTCAGACAGAGACTAGCCTTGTATGGAGTTTGTGATTATGCTCTTTGCTGCATGTGTGAGACTCACATTGAGTCCCATGACCATCTGTTTTGGCACTGTGTTTATGCACACCAATTATGGAGTGCCCTCTTTTGCTGGCTACAAATTTCCAGGAGGTTTGGAGGTCTGCTTCATGTTATCAGTTGGATTAGACGAGGAAAGGGCATGACCAAAGTTCAGAAAAGTATGATTAGTGCTGTGGTTGCTGGCATTGTGTATCAGTTATGGTTAAGTAGAAATCAGGCTTATTGGCATAAGGAGGTTTATTCTATCCCTTATTGTATTAGACAAGTTTTATCTATTCTTAGGGTTAGATTAAAGAGGTTCTCTCAATGTAATATGAAGAGGAAGGATGTACTGGGGTTACAACAGCTGAGTGTTCCTGGTAGTTTGTTACCAGTTGGGCTGCAAGTCCTACCTTGAGATTTAGTGTTAGTTGGTCTATGGAGGGCTTTGCTTAGGTTGTACTTGTCTGTGCTTTTAATGCTATTTTTCATTTACCAAAAAAAAAAAAAAAAAAAAAAAAAAAACTCTACTTGTGACAAAAATTTGAAAAACAAAAGTAATGTCAAACAAGCCCCAAGTAAAAATCTAAATATTATTAAAATGCCAAGCAACAAAATCCTAGACAACAAACACACCCATCCACTATAACCAAATGGATATTCTAACAACTCTGCTTGTACTTAATCAAGAAATGTTTTTAAAAATGGGTAAATTGCATCAACATCTACAACTACTCAGTCATTAAGGACATTTATGAGAGTTAGACTTTTTTAAAAAAAAAAATCTTGCATCAAAATTAAGCATGTAATCATATGAAATAATATGCTTCAGCCTTCAGCACTAAAACAGCCCACTGCCCAACCAGATAAGTTCCCTGAATGTAAATAAAAGATGAAGACAGCAGAAAAGAAAGGCAGTTCCAAGAAAAGTTACATCACAATAAAATTAWGAACAAGACATAGAGAGMAGAACTATAGCAAAAGCATACCCATGCTGAAGTAGTTCCAAAATCCACCGCGAAAAGTAAGGTAGCCTTCCTACAGAAAATCGAACAGGCATCTCATGAGGATTTCACATATAGTCCTTAACAGAATTAGTTTTAGAAGAATAATAATTGTGCGTCAAAACAATGAGGCAAAAGCAACAAAGATTATCCAGTGAAATACGTAAAGACCATCTGTTAACTTATTGGAATATTAGACATATAGTAAAAAGAAAAACTAGGTACAAAGAACTTTTGGTGAGTTGTCTGTTCACTTTTTACTGAGATACACGGTTTATTTACCAGAAATAAGCACGAAATAAGATATATTCAGTCTCAAAAGAGCTAAGATGGCATTATTCAACAAAGGAAAAGCATATACGTAGTTCATGTTTTGCTTGGTGAAACAGTTTAGCAGGTGCTTTTCTATCAAACCTACAACTGGAATAGAAGCAAGCCCTCAAAAGTTTGTCGCTTTTAGCAAGGGGAACATTGATGCAAAATGACTTCCATTATTTGCCCTGAATTAGTTTTATGTGGCAAAAGGTAACAAATTTATTTATATGTCACAACATAACAATCAGCAAAACAATATGCAGTGATTTACAGACTCCACCACAATGAGTTAAGGTTTGGATTATGCATTGGAGTTCATTCATTCCATCTTTCAATTGCACCTTTTCTYCATTAGCTTAGCACAAGCCATTTCATATCTTTCAAAATTATATTATCTTCAGGAAAAGCTGACATGTAAAGCATTATTTCAACCATCACAAAAAAATTTACATGCATTCCTATTCCCTACAACCAAATACTCCATAACAGCACATACTGTRAGCAGGAAAAATGTTGTACACGCGCACACAATATAATATGGAGAACAATGCTAAGGACAAAAAAGGTACCATGTTAGAAGAATCTGTTAAAGAAACACGGTGAAATGCATGTAATGAATGTGGTAGCTCTGGTAGCTCAAGAGGTCCAATTGGATCACAATTTCCTTGGGATGGGGTCTTCATCCTCATSAGGATATGCCAGCTAGAAGCAACACAACAGAAGAAGACAGAAATAAATACAATTTACTAACTTTACACTATCATTTAAGGATATGTTTGTACTTTAAGGAAGAGTCAATAAAAGAGGACTTGCTACCAGTATCTCCGAAATATTTGATTGTGCAGTTCATTAATTTGAAAAGAGATACTGGGGGAATAAGAATATAATTTCAATTTTCAAATATGTCATTCAACATTTCATTGTGATTGATTAAGTAGAGAATATGGATGCATGATTGCATGGAGAAATAACATGAGTACTAGGAAAAACTACCTACAACTTCTGCTGATTTTTTGCACTTTTTGAAAGCAACTGCCGGGAAAGGTTTTTTAATTTTTTATTTTTGCAAATCACTATCTTCCGGACAAAATTCAAATGTCCGGTGTGTAGACCCTTATTAACTTTGAATTCTCTCACTATTAAACCCAAATACCCGATATCCCCTAAACAAAACGCTCCACTTCCTTTGATTTCTTCTTTCTCCCCTCTTTCACGTAAATCAACCAATTTCTTCCCAAAATTTATCCCCAAAAGCATAAGGAGGCATAAGGATAATTGCTCAAGTAAGTTTTGGAGGGAAAAGAATAGTAGTGGGCCCCACACATTGGATTACCTTAAATTATGACCAAATTATGTGAATTTTGGTCAAATTATGTTTGAGAGAGAGAAAGTGGGCAGTTGTTTTTTAAATAAACTTYCCGGATTGTGTTTTCAAAAAGTGCAAAAACCTTGGTAGTTGTAGGCAATTTTTCCTATAAAAGTTTTCCAATCAATTATTTCTAATACTAACACAAGTCATAGAACAATGAAATGGCACACTGTGTCAAATAAATTAATTACTTGTCAATTTTCATTTCTTTTGCGTTCATGACTTGCTGCAAGAATGACTTTACTGATCGTTCATCAGTCCCGGGGTTTTTCTTTCCCTGAAATTCATAACCACATGTTAGTGAACCGTCTACAACTATCCAAGGATGTAGAAAAATAAATTAAAAAAAGGCCACCTAAAAGTGATACACATTAATACAAAATTTACTGTTGATTATAGGGAAGACATTGAAATGAAAAGATCTACAGTTAAAGATTTGTTGTAACAAGAGACAAAAGAGAATCTTTTTGAAATTAAAAGAAATAGTACTATCTTAGAAATTAGAATGAGTGTCACTGATACAAAAGGACACTAAATAAATGCAAAGGTTCTTTACCCAACCGAATGCAAAAGGGAGGTTGTTTCCTGTTCCCAGGGGTACAGTAGCGATGGGAGGGGAATGAGAGAGCTTCAAGTCACAAACAACACCAAGAAGCCATCCAGCAGTGCCATCACCACCAGCAACCTAATAGGTAACCATAAATTAGTGAAGCTTAAAAAAAACTATATGTTTGTAAAACAGTAATCATAGATGTGGGATTAGACATGAGCAAAATATAGTGTAAACTCACAACAAGTCTGAGTCTCTCCTGGATCTTAATAGCCAGTTCATCTTCCTTATGCTTTAGCCTTTCGAGATTGAGATATAATGTACTTAGAAACTTATCAGGAGCTTGTTCCAACAAATCAACTACCTTAATTTAGACAACCTAGTCAGGCAAGTGAAGTCAAAGATGACAAGTTCAAATGGGAATTTAAAATCAATATTTAGTATTCAATGCGAATAAAGTCACCTGGTTTATATTTAGAAGCGATCGATATGTTTGAAGAAGATTCCCACCTAGCTGTCCACCACTTTTAGAGTTCACAAACACGATTACAGGACACTCAGGAATATTTGACCATTCCTCAGGTTCTGAATCTGAATTTAGTATATAATCAGGAATCCAGAACTCCTTTAGCAGTCCATTGAATCATTAATCGGATCCCCCGCTATTTCTAACTGCAGAAATTTCCACGTCAATCTTAACGTCCATACATGATACATAACAAGTATACTAAAACACTGTCACCAAGGTTTAAATCAACTAATCGATCTAACAAGTGTACAATTCAATGTCAAGGAATCTCATGGTTCTGAAACACTGGCAAAATAACTTAACATACAGTTAGAAGCTTGGCCTCAACATTTTCATTTAACGACATGGACCCTGTTGATCCTAAATAGATAGCCACATACTATTGGTCTATCGTAAGGTTTTATTTAACGACATGTCGACACATGTATCCGGTATAAACCAACATAGATTAATAAATGGAATGATCATTTAAAACAACAGATACAAATTCCCAGGAAAAAAGTTAAAATAGCTTACAACAAATTTGTTATTTTATACTCAATTATTGCAATATAATAAACTATCGTAATTTAATCGTTTTCAGCGTTACGAAACACGACATTATGCATCAAAAGAAGAAAAAGAAAAGGAAAAACCAAAGGCTTAATAACAGAGTATTACAACGTTATCAATCACTTTCTTCGGCAGACATGAACGAAACTTCGACAAGGAAACGACATGAAAAGCACAAAAATGATCGAATTAAGTCTAGAATGTAAGAGGAATGCACCAAATATACATCAACAGATTTACGACGACAAAAGAGGCAATTCTTGAATGATTTAGTGATTTTGAAATGTTGACCCATAATCATGACAGAAATAAATCAAAACGAGGAGAATCTAAGTGAGTGAGCAAATCCGCCATTAGAATTGTACGAAAGAGTTAGAGAGAGAAAGTGGGGAAAAAGTTAGAGAGAGAATTACCTGAAAGAAGAGCGAGGGAAGACGCGAGGTATCAGGAGGAGAGAGAAAGTAATATGATGTGACCAGAAAGAGAAAAAAGAGAAGATTTAATGAGTAAAATATTTATATGATTGAGAGTTGCCGAAATAGTAGTTGACAAATCACCCGGAAGATTGAAGGAAGACGACTGGGAGAGAGAGAGAGAGAGGGGGGAAGCGCATCCGCGTTTGCTGTACGTTGTCGTTGGTTGGTTGACTATGACGGATAGAAAGGACAAAATGTATCCACGGTTCGGGTTCGGTTCGATCAAAGCTCTAATTGGAGGTGATTTTCAAGATAACCCCTCACCGGCTAGAAGGAAGGTGTTGCTTTAACTTTTATGAGTCAACACCCATTTAAGAAATTGATTTATTAGGAGTCTATCACTATACGGGAGCCGTAGGGGATTTAACCATTATCGGGCCCGAGGGGATTGATTGCCCTCGGGTACTCCGCGTGTATAATTTATGTGAAAACTGTTTAGTTAGAAATGAATCCTTGTTTTTTTTATATTGTGAATATAACTGAAGTTTGTATGAATTATACTCGAAAACACGAGTTGAGGAAATCGTCATCACACTTTTTTGGGAGCTGCAGAAACCGTTTTAAGCTTTGTCAAGTCATAATGCAAGGCGATGGACACCATAGTCTGGTCGTCACCAAAGGTCATGAATTAGGGGACAATTAAGGGTAAGGGGCGAAGTAGTGCACAACGTCCCCTCCTCCGCATCTAGTGGCCTCTACTCGGTCATTCGCAAGTCCATTGTCAAAAAGACAACAACATAGAGTATTTTCGTTTACCCCTAAGCATGCAGTTATTCGACGGGTTGCTTAATAGAAATATGTGCAAATAGAACTAATTGTTTGTCATAAGTTTGCTTAATGCCATATTCAAGGTGCCTAATGTCGGTTGTCCATTGTTTGTTTTATTAGGCGTGAGAATATGAAATTACATGTCTTGTTTAAGGCATAATAATGGTGAAGGCAAGCATGCAAGCACTCTGATGGAGGGTTTTAGTGGTCGTTGAAAACACTAAACCAATCCAAGCAAACAAAATTTATAAAACCCAACCAACTACCTACACAAGTATAGCAAGTACGTAAAGGTCGTACCCAAGAGAGGCTAAGATGTTTGATTGAGTTTTTCCACTAAAGTTTGGGGTGAAAAACAAATTTTGAGGTTGAAATTGCTAAAACTATTAGGAAAACTAAGGAATTAAGGTTTAAAAACAACTATGACAAAGCACTTAGGAATACTAGTTTGCCCAACTATAGAATGGATTTCAATGCCAATCAAAAGGTTAACTCTCAAATAATCAATGTGTAAGAAATTGTGATCTTAGCTTAGAAAAATTGGTTAGAATCATCTCATAAGTCATCCAACCATTCAAAACAGTGCTCAAACCAAAGTCCCAATCAAATCCTAATCAAATCCTCACAAAGTTTAGTCAAAATTGAGTAAGCTAATACCCTAGGCAACCCTTCCAATCCCTTGCAAAGGTTGATTAAGACAAACTCTCTCTCTCTCTCTCTCTTAGCCTTGGGTGGCCAAATCCAAAACCAAGTAAGATTGAGAAACCACAATTTCGGGAACAAGGATTATTGAAAAGAGGTGATCATATCATTTTGGCATTAATGGATTGTAGTTGGGCTCCCTAGCATTCCTAAGCTAGAGAACTACTCACTAATCATGATTGAAAGTATGAAAACTGATGTAGCCCAAGTAATGTTGGGCCTGATTTCTTCAAGTCAAGCCCAATCCACAACAAAGGCCCAAAGCCATTGGGCTAACTACATCTACAAACAAAATACGTATAACCGTATATTCATACGGTAGAAATACATGTATAAACACCAATTGTATACAAAGGCTTTTCTCAAAGCCCAAGGCCCATTTAGGCTCAAAATGTTAAGATTGCGCCACTTGTCGCGATCCTAGCAGCCTACGAAAGTCTATAAATACCCCTATTTTTTCCCAAAAGGGAGACATTCAATGACATCACTCCAATCAACAACCTTAAACTTACTCTAAATACTCTCTCTTTATCTTTTCTTTTGTCATCTTTTTACTCCCCTCTTCTCATTCACTTATTGACTTGAGCGTCGGAGGGGCGATTATCCTTAGGGATCCCTCGCCTTCTTGCAGGTTTCAAAGAAGTTCAAATTGTGAGTTGAAGCTTGGACTTTGAAGGAGTTTTGGACTAATAATTGTTATTCTTTTACCCTGACTTGGACTCTTCACCCATTGCATCGAGAGGAAGTCGTACCCGAACTCACAAGTAAGTGTTTTGCTCTCCCAKGGGTTGAAACATTGGCGCCGTCTGTGGGGGAACAGACAATTCAAGATGGTGAGTGAAGGTTCTACATCCAATGCACAACATGGTCATCAAGACCAAAGCAAAATTGATCAACTCTTTCATGATGATGTCTCTCTTCCTCATCCCGGTGGGGAAAGAGAGGAAGCTATTGCTCACACTACTAACCAGGAAGCTGATGTTGACCCGGGTGACAATGAATTTGTGACGGTGGGACAATTGGCTGGCTTAATGAAGGACCTTTCTGGTATGATGGACTTGGTCAAGTCCTTGAAGGCGGAAAAGGCCGCAGCAGAACAGGCCAAGATGGAGGCCGAGCAAGCAGCTGCCCAAGCTTAGAAAACATATAAAGAAGAGCTGAAGAAAGCTAGGGCAGACAAGAAGCCAGCAGGGAGTTTTAAGACTCCGCAAGCCCCTAAATTTAAGACTACCACCCTCCGAAGTGTCTCCCA
>SNQN01001900.1:53588-63629 GCA_008642245.1 Bassia scoparia
TCTAAGGGCAATCCAATTACCCGGCACCCACTCCTTTTTACCCGGCTCAAATTCTTTGTGCACCTTGATGAACATATCTCTCACCAAGTGTTCTTCGGCAGTGACCTTCTCGGTCACTCTGAGCTCCCCCATGTTACGGGCATTATTGTTCCATTTCTGGAGGAAGGCAGCAGTGTCAGCTCTCCTCGGCTTGACAAAGAAAAATTCTTCCTTCCAGTCTTTCATTTTGGATTGTTTTGTCCAGAAAGTAAGGTATGAAGTTCGGTTCTGAATAACATACCAGCCCGGCTCGGATTCCTTGTTCCTGGATAAGGAGTGTAGGTACAGCAAGACTGTTATGGTCGGCTTCATCCTTTTCATGCCACAGGTGGCAAGAAAAGTCATGACATTTAGCCATGAGATGGGAGTCAATTGCCAAATACCAATATCATAGCAATCGAGAAGATATAGGATGAAAGGGTGGAGAGGAAACCTAACTCCAAAATCCAAAACCGAGCGGTATACTTCGAAATAACCACTCGGTGAATCCCTAATGGTGTCTCATGAGTCGGGAAGAATAAATTCATAGCTGTTAGGGATGTGGTAGGCTCTCCTCAACTCTGTCATCATTGGAAGGGTTTCGGTTCTAAACTTTTCACTAATTTTGGATTCTAAGGGTCCGGGATGAAGAGTTTTATTTGTAACCGGAAGGTTTAGGGCCGGCCCATTTGGACCTCTCCCTATAACAGGGAACTGTTCCCTCAGTTGAGTAGCACTAAGGATAGGACGAGCAGCTTCCTCCTCATCTTCATCTGATGCATTGTCCTCGGCATCTGAAGGGTTGGCTGTTACACCTGAAGAAAAGCGGGGTTTAAAACCTCAACACTCGGCAAATTTAAGGACAGAAGCGTAATCAGGGAAATGTACCGCCAAGGGAAAGGCAGAATTCGGTTTTTCAAAATCCTCACCTTCCTCGGCTGGAGGACCCTCGGCTTGTTGAGGTGGAGGCACTTGGCTTGAACTGTCAGCTTCCACGGTAGTCTTTTTCACCGACTCCTCAGGCGGTGGAATCTCCTCTCCTGGACGAAGAGTTTGGAGAGGAGTTGCCCATGTGTGTTCTTTCCACATTGGGTGCCGAAGGTCCGTTGTTGGTAGATTGTCGAAGTTTTCCATAGTTGCRTGCACAACAAGTACWGGAGCTGACGACCCACCACAGGACAAACGAATGGAATTTAWATAWGGATTGGACGAAGGGTCAGGGAGTGCCGAGACCCTAGATTCAGCCGGGGAATGACTCACCCCCATAGGTGAGTCAGACCCCTTGTTATTTCTACTAATGCCGAAGAGATCGTTCGACGAGCAAGAGGATGCCATTTATTAACTATTGTACAAACATAAACCAAAGGACAAAACACCAAAGGGAAATACCTGGAGCTGTGTAGTCTCTATCGAGCACAAAGAAAATCCGAGTAGAAAGAAAATCCGAGCAGATGAAGCGCCGAGCAGAAAGAAAACGCTGAACACAGAATGGCCGACTAAAAAGATTTGCCGAGCAGAAATCCTCGAAAAACAAAGTAGACGATGCAAAAGAAGCAAATCGCAGTAAAAGAAGTGAACAGTAAAATTGAGAGAAGAAGTGAATTGAGAAAGTGAAAAGTGATTTTCATTTCTCTCTTCTCCATATATATAGGGGGGTTACTTTTTCAAAATTCAAATTTTCCCCCCCAAACAATGTTTCACCTACCTCCACTAATCTGGAGGTTGGGTGTTTCAAGGATGGCTCGACCCAACCTAAGCCCGAGCCTAGGCTCCCTCTCAGGTTGGGCCGAGGGGCAAATGATTTAGCCCAAGTAATGTTGGGCCTGATTTCTTCAAGTCAAGCCCAATCCACAACAAAGGCCCAAAGCCATTGGGCTAACTACATCTACAAACAAAATACTTATAACCGTATATTCATATGGTAGAAATAAGTGTATAAACACCAATTGTATACAAAGGCTTTCCTCAAAGCCCAAGGTCCATTTAGGCTCAAAATGTTAAGATTACGCCACTTGTCGCGATCCTAGCAACCTACGAAAGTCTATAAATACCCCTATTTTTCCCAAAAGGGAGACATTCAATGACATCACTCCAATCAACAACCTTATCTTTGCTTTTGTCATCTTTGCTTTTGTCATCTTTTTACTCTCCTCTTCTCATTCACTTACTGACTTGAGCGTTGGAGGGGCGATAATCCTTAGGGATCCCTCGCCTTCTTGCAGGTTTCAAAGAAGTTCAAATTGTGAGTTGAAGCTTGGATTTTGAAGGAGTTTTGGACTAATAATTGTTATTCTTTTACCCTAACTTGGACTCTTCACCCATTGCATCGAGAGGAAGTCGTCCCCGAACTCTTAAGTAAGTGTTTTGCTCTCCCAAGGGTTGAAACAAAAACAACAATAATTGCAAAAGAAATCATAAAGAAGCCATTGAAACACCAATGATCAAAGCAAAATAGGGTATGAGATAACTTGCACAAACCTAAACCAAAATTTACAAAACAAGCATGAAATTACTCACAGACAACCTAAGATTGCATCTACTAACAAATGAAACCAAAAACAAAGCTCAAAAGAAAACCCACAAAAACCTAGAAATCTGAAACTAATCAAAACATGCTGAAAACTAATTCAAAATTGAAAACAAATGCTAGAAATGAGTTTACCTTGAAGAGTAGAATCAATTGCATATAAGACTTGCTGAATTTGGGTGAGAATTGAATGAGTTTGAGGCAAAACAAAATTGAGAACAAGTAACTTTTTCTCCTAAAAACTATGAACTAAGGAAGAAGTTGAAAATAATTTGGGAGAAAACTGATGCTAAATGTGAAAATTGAATTTAAACTAATGCATTACTTGCTTTTCTCTCTCCTAAAATCCTATTTATACTCTACAATTACAAGGCTTTACATATTTACAAGTTTGCCATTACAAATTCCCACATGTGCAATTACACCTCAAGAGTCAAGGTTAAGGCCAGTCAAAGGCGAAGTCAACGCAACACGCGTGGCCAGGGGCGAGGGTAGGTGGCGCGTGTGCGGACGCGCTAATTTCAATATGGAATTTTGGCTGCAAGAGGCGCGAGCTGGAAGAGCGTGGTGCGGATACGCTAAAAGAATCTGGAAAATAGAACTGGCCACGCTCGGCCTGGGCGCGAGCAGCACGTGCGTGGCACGGACGCGCCTCCCTTGGCTCAATTTGGGACCTCTGACTTTAAACGCCCATAACTTTGTGCTCGTAGCCTGAATTGCAGCTTGAAATATACCATTGGAAAGCTCTTCGAGTCTACTTTCCAATGCAAATAGTCTCACCTGCAAATTCAGAGTGTACAGAAAGATATGGCTTGAAGAAGGTGTTAGGGTACATGAATCATCACTTTAAAGCACAACCTTTTCAAATATAATCAAGCCAACTTGCAACAAAGCACATGACAAGCAAATACATACCATGGAAACTTGAAAACACTCGCTACACTTGCAATTGAGTGCATAAGAATAAGATTTAGGAGAAAGTAAGCTAAAAGCTAACAAAAACCACTAAAAACCAACTAAACTCTATAAAACATAACAAAGTGGAAAAATAACCAAAAGGCTAGTAAAATGATATCGAAAACACACAAAATGGCCAAAATAAGGAAGAAATAAGTACCTAAGTGTGACCATTTTTGGAACTTATCACACTCGTACAAGAATGGAAAGTTTGTCAACGGTTATTGTAACACCCCAATAATTCTCCCTTTTTACTGTGAAATATTTATTTGAAGATACGGAGAACTATTGACATGTTACCACCATGTGTGAAAACGTTTCGGCATATTCAGAATATTGCAGCGGAAAATGACTAAACCAAATAGTAAAACTTTTATGGAAAACTATGAAAGAATTTAAAACCGTACAACTTGGAACCAGCTTTTGCCCTTTATTCAAAACCGAGGATAAATATTTTGGCAAACAAACGAAACTTGAAAACCATTTAATCAAATTATAAAATACTAAAATTTTCAGACGGAACATTAAAAAATAGTCCAAGAATCAACGTTGCAAATGCACATGTATAGCCATCAATAACCTGCACAATCTTGTGAAAAGTCTGGTCCCCATAATTTCCAAATGAAATAAGGATCATCACAGTTCCACCAAAAGAAAGAAGATGTGGACGACAACAAACAACACAAAACACACAATCAGCAAAGCTGAGTACGTACAAATTACGAAACCAGAAAACGAAACGGACAACATCTCCCCCAAAAATGGACACACCAAGTTACGACACCTGCTTAGAAACAAAGGTAAACCCAACTGTGGTGTTCATAACCACTCAACAACATCTTCTACATAAACAGCTGATTCAAACTCATTCCCAAAGTCATCAATTACATAATATATACAGTGCTCCAATCAACTCATTCCCAAGATCATCAATTACTCCGGTTAACGGATTTGTACCTGCAAGAATAGTTTACTCGACTCTAATACATGACTCAATTTAGTTTATTACATTTGTTATGATTTGAACAATAGACAAGGTTGTCCAATCCCAGACACACAAGGTGCCACAATTCAACCAGACACACTAGGTGACACAATTCAAACCAAACACACAAGGTGCCACAGTTCAATCCCCCATGTCTCCCCGCGAAAGACATCAAAAAGTTCAATAAACCAGATGGCGAACGGGCGCGACTCCGTCACCATAGTTAGATGAGAACTCAAACTAACCACAATTCATCGAATTGTCTATGATATTTTCCCACCATTTTATTGTGAATCGTCAAGAGAAGAAGTGTAGTACTCACCTAGCACAGATTAAGCAGAGGAATGGAGAATCACTCCGAAGTTATGTTAAGAGGTTTAATCACGAAGCCTTGTAAATACAAGGCTTGTCGCAAGATGTGGTCTTTGATAGTTTCATTCGAGGTTTGCATGACGATTTCGATTTCAAATTCGAGATTGTGAAGAAAGGGTGCTCCGATCTAAAGAGTGCCCTACGAGAATCTGAGGATCATATTCGAGCTAAGGAAGTCTGCTCAGTTTCACGTAGTGATCGGCGAGAGGTGAAGCACCATCAGAACCACTCGCCCAAACCCTCAAGAGGTAGCTCCCACAAACCCAATCAGGGCAAAGAAGGGGGAGACCGATGAAAGCAGGGGACGTGGTCCATTGACAAGTCGAGAAATCATAAACGGAAATGGGAGGACAATGGTCCAAAGTATGAATTTACGAAGGATCTTTTTCAGATATACAAAGAGATGAAAGGCAAGGTGGAGATTGAAGATCCGCCTCCAATGAAAACAGATAAACAGTTTCGCGACAAGAACAAATACTGCAAGTTTCACCAAGACATTGGACACTTTGCCAATAGTTGTCATGTTTTGAGGAAGAAGTTGGAAGAATTGGCAGCCGAAGGTAAAATCTCGGCCCATCTAATCAAGAGGCAAATTATAAAGGCCAAAGGTGACGAAGTTAAGGGTGATGATGGCGACACCAACACTGAGGTGTGCCATATGATCGCCGGAGGCTTATCTTTAGGCGAACCGACAATCAAAGGAAGCAAGGACTATCTTAGAAGTCTAAAGGTCGCTGAAGATTCGGCTGCTCAGACTGAAGAAACCTTTCCAAAGGTTCTAATTTGTTCAAAAGACAAAGGCTCTGTTCGTCTGCCCCATGATGATCCGCTAGTAGTGGAAATGAAAGTAGCCAACATGAATGTAAGACGAATCCTTATTGATACGGGTAGTTCTTCTGATATAATAAGTTGGGATTGTCTTACTAAGTTAAAATATAATGATGATGATCTGGTAAAAGCTACCCACCCAATCGTAGGATTCGGTGGAGGGGTGATTCACCCCGTGGGAATTGTAATCCTACCATTGAGGTTTGGCAATCGAGACGAATATAGACACTTGCGAGTGAAGTTCTTGGTTGTCAAAGGTCTCACCGCTTATAACTTCATCATTGGACGTCCGACACTCAACGTATCCAAATCAGTGGTTGTCACTCATCTTATGCTTCTTATGTTTGTCTCTGATGACAACAAAATGATAGGGTCGATACATGGAGACCAGCAATCAGCTAGAGAGTGTTACCTGACCACTCTCAAGCCCATTGCTAGGGGGGATGAAAAGGAAGAATGTGATGTCCAACCAGCTCAGAAAAAGAAGAAGTTTGGAGAAGTGATGATGGTACATGGTGCCCATCAGGAAGCGATGGCCGTCCATCGTCTATACCACGCTGCCTCAAAACCAGAATCGGCGGATGCCCTTGAAGACTATGTCCTTGATCCAGGTAAACCGGAAAGGACGGTAAGAGTTGGACAGTCAATTGATCCCTCCCTTGGCCAAGAAATCAGGCAGTTGTTATCAGAATTCAAGGATGTCTTTGCTTTCACCGTTAAGGAGATGTCAGGAATTGACCCGTCGATTGCTCAGCATGCTTTATAGGTTGACCCTCTGACCAAGCCTGTCAAGCAAAAAAAGAGGAATTTGGGTCCTGTGCGAAGTAAAGAAGTGGACGAGGAGGTAAAGAAATTGCTGGACTCTGGTTTTATTAGGGAATGCCAATACCCGAAATGGGTGGCAAATGTGGTCTTGGTCCCCAAGCCAAATGGTACTTGACGGATGTGCATCGATTATACTGACCTCAACAAGGCCCGCCCTAAAGACCCCTTTCTTCTCCCAAAGATCGACAACCTGGTTGATTCTACTGCGGGTCATCAAGTGATGAGTTTTGTTGATGCCTTCTCTGGGTTTCATCAAATCCCCATGAAGATCGAGGACTAGACAAGACTGCATTTATGACAGACAATGGTCTGTATTGCTATAAAGTTCTGCCTTTTGGCTTGCGAAACTCCCCCGTGACGTTTCAAAGATTGGTGAATGCAGTGTTTTTTAAAGAGATTGGACGAAACGTCGAATCATATATTGATGATATGATCATTAAGAGCAAGCTGGCTAAAGATCACCCTTCGGATTTGAAGGAGACATTTGAGACTCTTCGACATTTCCAAATGAAACTAAATCCCAAGAAATGCATATTTTGTGTTACTTCAGGAAAATTATTGGGATACTTGGTCGACGAAAGGGGAACTGAAGCCAATCCAGATAAGGTCTAGGCAGTACTGGACATGTCCTCACCTAGAAGTGTGAAAGAAGTTCAAAAGTTGACTGGATGCTTGGCCGCGTTGGGCAGATTTCTCTCGAAGTCCGGGGATAAGTGCCAGCCTTTCTTCAAAGCAATAAAAAAAAACACTAAGTTTGAATGGACCCCTGAAGTAGAGGAGGCCCTCGCCAAGATTAAAGAACATCTTCACACACTCCCTCTTCTGGTAAGTCCTCGACTAGGGGAAACTCTTTACATGTACCTTGCTGTATCACAACATGTCGTTTCGGCTTTGTTAGTAGCCGAAAGGGAGGGTGTTCAACTGCCTATCTATTTTATCAGTCATGTTTTGCAAAGTGCCGAGATTCGATATCCCACACTAGAGAAGTTCGAACTTGCGCTTCTCAAAGCAAGTCAGAAGCTTCGACCCTATTTTGCTGCCCATCGAATAGTAGTTTACACTGACCAACCGATCAAAGATTCTCTCACTCGATTGAAGTCGTCTGGGAGAATGCTAAAATGGGCAATATGGTTGAATGGTTTCGACATAGTCTATGAGCCAAGGAGGGCAATCAAGGGGCAAGCTCTAGCTGATTTTATCGTCGAGCTGACTAAGCCTCCACAACTAGAGGGAGTGCCCAATGTATGGAAGTTATGTGTCGATGCTTCGGCTACTCAAGATGGTTGTGGGGCAGGCATTCTATTTCATTCTCCTAAGGGCGATGTCTTTGAATATGCTATTAAGTTCAACTTTCAGGCTACCAACAACGAAGCAGAGGAGTATGAGGCCTTGATTGCGGGCATTAAGATGAGTAAAGCTGCAGGGGCATGCCGAATAGAAGCCATGTCAGATTCCTAGTTGATCGTCAGTCACGTTAATGGTGAATACGAAGCCAGAGATGCGAATATGTTAAAAAATATGGAAATGGTCAAGGCTGAGATCAAGGATTTGGACAGTTTTTTGTTGCTTCAGATGCCTAGAGCCGAGAACAATCAGGTTGATGCCCTCTCGAAGCTAGCTAGCTCTGCTACGGGGAATACCCCTCGAACTGTTTTTTGGGAAGTTAAGAATACTAAGAGTATCGATGATCTGGAAGAATCGAATTTTATTGCATAGAAGTAACACTTGGATGAATGTAATTATTGAATACAAAGTGAATGATACCCTCTTGTCTAATCTAATCGAAGTAAAATATGTCAAGGCTCGAGACTCGCTATTGAAGTGTGTGACCCCCGAAAAAGGGGCAAAATTGTTGGCAGATGTACATAAGGGGTATTGCGGTTCACACATTGGGGCAAGGGCACTTGCCGAGAAGACCCTTTGAACTGGCTATTTCTGGCCTTCGATTCGTAAGGATGCACAAGAATTGGTTAAGAAATGTGTCAAGTGTCAGATACATGCCAACATACCTCGTCGACCTCCAAATGATTTAACTCCCGTGTTGTACCCATTACCTTTCGCCAAGTGGGGAATGGACATCTTGGGACCCTTCCTTCATGCCTCTGGTCAACGAAAATATGTTATAATGGCTGTCGATTATTTTACAAAATGGGTTGAGGCTGATCCAGTGAAGGGCATCAAGACATCAGATATCAAGAACTTCATTTGGAAGAATATAATCACCAGGTTTGGTGTTCCTCAATCCATAGTTTTCGACAATGGGCCTCAATTCGAGTGCTCAAGGCATAGGGAGTGGTTA
Organism: Bassia scoparia; assembly: GCA_008642245.1. Taxonomy (NCBI): domain Eukaryota; kingdom Viridiplantae; phylum Streptophyta; class Magnoliopsida; order Caryophyllales; family Amaranthaceae; genus Bassia; species Bassia scoparia. The sequence goes on from SNQN01001900.1 coordinate 62,400, forward strand.
AAGATGCTGGGATAGTGTAGACACCTAAATGTGTCTCCCCAAATGAGTAACTGATGATGAAACATATCACGTTTCGTGATCGATTTGTTTCTAAAAGACGCCTTTGAACTCATGAAAAGATCGAAATATGTGAAGTCAAGCTCAAAATCATATGCCAAAGGTCAAATAAGAGGCAAAAATATTTTCTTTTATTTCTTTTATTTATTTTCTATTTTTTAGAATTTTCTATTTGGTTTTAGGATTTTTCAAATAAATTAAATTGGTGATTTTCATGATTTTCACTTTTCATTGCATTCTTCTCATTTTTCTGAGTTCACCAGTATTTTTAGATTATTTTCCCGATTTTTCTATAATTTTCTATGAATTTTACAATATTTAAAAAAAATCAAAATATGCAAGAAATACATAGAAAAATCAGAAAATACTTTAAAAATATCCAAAAATACTTGGATTGTTCTAGAACCCTCTAGAACCATATTTCTTGCAAAAGAAGTGTCTAGGTTCATGCAAAATCCGAAGAGAATCGGAAAATCTTCGTATAATATTGAGAATACGTGAGATAATATTGAGAATACGTGAGCGTATATACGCTCAAACTGAGCGTATATACGCTCCTTGGATCGTATATGCTTAAGATCAAAGGAAGATTCAGAATTTTCAAGCGTATATACGCTCAGTCGAGCATATATATGCTTAGCCGTGCGTATATACGCTCATTCGAGCGTATATACGCTCAGCCGAGCATATATACACTTAGTTTGAGCGTATATACGCTCGTTTTGAGCGTATATATGCTCGTTTTTGGTTTTTTGCGCCTATAAATACCCTCTTACGCCTCATTTATGAGGATACGGCATACGTTGCTAGGCTTCACATACTCTCTTGCTCTCTCACTCATACTCTCACACCACTAAAAACAAAAAATACGAGTTCTAATACGTCTTTTTAAATCAAATCAACGAGCGAAATCAATGTATAACTCTGAGGTTACTCATCCAAAACCTTATTTTCGTTTCTTTCTAACTTGATTAATAACTATTCGAGTCTCAATTCAACTAATAAAATGTAGAAACCCACCTTTTTAATCGCTTCATGTAAATATGTAGGATTAGTTATCACTTTCTGGTTGTTTTCATTTTCATTAACTCTATTATCCTTCTCATTTCCTCGTTGTCATTAACGTTGCTTGTCATTACTAACGTCTTCTTTGCATTTTGTATAGCAAGCTTT
>SNQN01001901.1:0-66546 GCA_008642245.1 Bassia scoparia
TAATAATAATACTAATAATGTATGTTATATATAAAGCAAACACCCAAATTTGGTCGATAAATTTTGTGAATACCTTTTTGCCCCCAAGGATACTATTAAAAAAATTAGTAAATAAAATAACTAAATATAAAAATAATATATCTCATAAAAAATTTAAAAACAATAAATTAAATGACTAAATATAAAAAGAATGAAATAAAAACGAAAATATCTAACAGATTAATAACATCGCTAAATATATAAATAGAAAATAAAAGAATATATTAGAGGTGATCATGGGCCGGTGCGAGCTTGACTTGAAAATTTAGGCCCTTGGATCGGGTCGGGCTTGAATTCGGACCTAAATTTTGTTGGCCAAAGCCCAGAGTATGGGAGCGGGCTTGGCGGCCTTTTTTGGGCCGGACCCAAAAAATTATCTAAGATGTGCAAAAAAAATTAAGACCAAAACTCCAAAGCCTATATTATACAAACCCCCCCTACATTGCAAGATACAACCCCCCATCCATTGCTTTTATTAGTTGTCAAATATTTATATCTATCTAATTTTATTTAATTAATGATTTTTTATTTTTAAAAAAATCATGCATGAGAGATAATAGGGGGAGGGGAATAAATCATGTACCACATAAGATAGGGGAAGTGGGTTGTATTTTGCTAGGTAGGGGGGGATTGTACCTAATAATTTGTGCCAAAACTCACGCAATTTTTGGAAAAATCGGGCCGGGCCTCGGGTCGCGGATTCTTGTCCAGGGCCCACAAAAATTTCGGACCGGACCAGGCTTGTTTGATCACTTCTAGAATATATCTTAAATATCTAACTACTTAATAACATCTAGATCTAAAAACAAAAAATATTAAATAACTAAATATAAAAACAGTAAATAAAAAAGTAAACATCTTACAAATTTATAACTTCTAGATTTAAAACAACAATAAAAAAATATATCTTATCCAAAAACCTAAAAATAGAAAAAATCTTAGGTAAATAAAAATTAAAATAGAATAACAGAAAAATATATAAAAAAATCTATCCTTACCATATAAAAAGGGAAAGAAGGATTCTCTGTATACATGACAATAGGAATAGTAGCATTGGCTCCCAAATGTCACGTAAGCAACAGCCACTCCCAAAATCCGTTCCTGTGTCCAGCCATAATTCACCCCCCAAAGCCACACTCAAATATCATCCCCAAGCCTACACTCTCGTTTTACTCTCACATCACCCTCTTGCTTTTCACATGCGTCCACACCATAGCTGGCGTATACCTCAGCTCCTTCTTCAACTCATCCTTCTTAGACTCATGCCTCTCAGCTCCATAAAGCTTAGAGCTTTTGATGAATCCTACCCTTCTCCCTCTTTCGTGCTTTTCGAGCTAAAAAACTGTAACCCTTTTTCCTCTTTCTTGCTTTTCACAACTCGCCAAATTAACCCTTCTTCTTCTCTATTTTTACGATCTTTGGTGTGCTATTACGAGTAGATCTGAGAGATCCAATGGCTGCAAACTGCTTTGTTATTGTTCGACTTTCGAATTGGGGTTTAAAAATGGGATCATATTAAACAATGTACTCATTTGTAACCATCCTCACAACTCACCATGTATTTCCCTCAAAATTTTTCACTCTCATCACTTCCCTCAAAATTCCCCTTATTTATTTTAAAAAAATTACATATAATGTAAAATAAATGTATTTTTTTTGTGTTAACTGTATGCTTTTTTTAAAAAATAGCAATAAATGGTGAAACACATTTCTTTTTTTTTTTAAAAAAAAACTACATTAAATATATTATAATATATTCCAAAGCCTTCAAAACATTGCAACAAAAAACGGCTTCGTCAATATGGTCTGTATGTTTCATTATTACCAGTACGAAGTATATGAATTTATATGGTCTTTGAGATATTTATTAGATCATATATATTAATCATATATAATTTTATATTACCTTACAATATTTTTGTGTGATAATAATTAACTTATAACATGAGTTTCTCTTAGATTGGAGTTGATTGGATGAGCAAAACCGATGTTAAGCTTTTTTGGGAAGATGAGCTTGATGTGAGAGAGAAAAAATTGGGCTGAAAAGTAATCGCAATGTTGGTGCTCTTATAACTAATTATAAACTAATCAATAAATACGATAATATGAATTGATGACTTGATGTACAACTTATAATGAGATTTTAAACGCATAAATAATATGTTCTTTATGCAATGTTAATTATTTATAAACTGATTTACAAGGTACTTATAATGAGTTCTTATAAACTGGTCAAATAAATTAAATACGATAATATGAGTTGATGTACAATTTATAATCGGATTTAAAACTCATAAATAATACTGTATGTTTTATAAACTGTTTTTTATGCAATGCAAATGCCGAAAAGTATATTTTTATAATTATTTTTCATATTCGATAGTCACAAAGTATATGTACATTATTTTATTCATTGCATGATCAAACTGATGAAAAAACCTTTTCATACTCATTCCCCATTATATGATTCAATGATCTATAGTATTTTTTAATAATTTACTATCAGGCTCATGAGTAGTGGGAAATTAAAATTTTATTCCATGTACACCTTTCTACATTTAAGACTTCTCATGAATACATATATTTTACTATTAGTAATAAGATTTATGACGAACCTCTATATTTTCAAATAATAATAAGAGGCGAGGTTGTTTACGGACCTTAAAAAAAACAAACATTATCATAATAAATCTTCATTACTATTAGAATCCTTATAAAATATTGTTCACTCTATTAGAATTATTCAACAATGCTTATTTTCCGTGCTATTGCAGTAATTGCACGGGTAAAGTTAGCTAGTATATATTAAAAAATTACTTCTTCTATCTTAAAAAATGTTAGTTTTAAAACTAAAAATAAACAAAAAACCCTATTTATCTCATTTAAACAAAAATAAAGTAGAATCCTTTAATTAAAAAAAATTAAAAAATAAACATTGACTATTCTAAAAGGCTATGCACGCATTTCTTATTTTGTACTAATAATAATCCAAAGTTAAATATTTCAATCCAATTTAGTTGTTTTCAATTAGTGTCCATTTGATAAGACGTAAAATATTTTCACTGTAAAATTAGAAATGAATGAAAATACTTTTCATGATTTTTTTTTTTTACGATCTATCAAACGAGTCTTAATGTAAACGGACCATAATACGAAGTATATGATTTGGAAATCTTGCAAATTCTAACATATCCTCGGGTCCATACCCCCCCCCCCCCACTCTCACGTGACAATCCCCTACTATGCTGCACTTCTACATTTTTTCCTTTTTTTTATTCGTGTCTTTTTTAAAAACTATCATTTTTTAATTTTTACCTATTGTTTTTTCAAACTTTTTTCTCTCTCCTAATATTGACTTCCTTTTTAATAATACTTTCAAGCACTATCATTTGAATATTTCACAATACATTTATTTATTTACAATATTTCCCCCCAATTCAATTTTAATTTTGATTTTACTTGCAAGAATTATATATGAACTTATTTTACTAAAAAAATATGGGAAAAATTTAGTATTGAATACGAAATGTTAGCGTTTGATAATCATAAATTGAATGTTACACACGAAATGTTGAAGATTGATAGGTATAAAGAAAAACTCTTCCTGAAAAGATGAATAATATGAATAATTGAATATTGCATATGAAATGTTGAATATTGTAATCATAAGCCAATAAAATTGAATATTGGGTGTAAAATGTTAGTTGAACATTGATAATCGTAAATTGAATATTTATTACTGACCATAGTTGTTAGGAAAATATTAGTTGGAAAAAAAATAAAAACCTAGAAAAAATAAAATATACAAAAAGAACAACAAATACTATAGTTGAAAATGAATAAAACGATTAAAAAACAAATGTCAACATTCGTCTTTATTACCCAAGGCCATTTGACTTAAGAACCTCAATGAGTCAAAACCATTGGAGAGACTTAGGCCTGTGTAAACGAGCAAATTAATCAAAACAACACAATGAAATTTAATAATGTTTCATTGTGTTCAAATTACTTTGATTATTTTTTTATCGTTTACATTGCTAAATCTCTTTCTTGAAATACGTGACAAATGCATTTGTTGACACTTTTTTGAAACGAGAAGTAGTTTCAATTAGCTTTGTGCAGTTCCATTTTGCAATCCAATTTAGGCCATTTTAGTCGAACCGGGTTTAATTTATTATTATTTTTGAATAAAAAAACAATGCTTCGATAGATGAGAGGTTGTGCATTTACATATGTATAACAATTAACTCAAAACATTTATATTATACAATAAGCGACATGAGTGCATAAACAAATACATATACTTCATTTTTTTCCAAAAATATGTAACAAAGAGGTATTTTATATCTCTTAGTTTACGCGAGACACGCATATATACAGTGTTGCATTTAAAACGCAATAGAAAAAATCTATTTACAAGTATTTTTATTGATGAACTTCTTGTCATTTTGAAAAATGAAGGACATATGATATGTTTTCTTCAATTTATTTTCAGTTCAGTTCAATACAATTTAATTATTTTACTAATTATTTTTGTATTAGTTATAATGATTATAATAATCATAATAATAATATTATATAATAATAAGATTAAATTAGTAATGATAATATTTGTATTTTTTGTAATAATAATAATAAATAATCTAAAGTTAAATATTTCAATCCACTTTAGTTGTTTTCAGTTAGTGTTCGTTTGGTAGGATGTAAAATATTTTCATTGTAAAATTGAAAAATGAATGAAAACACTTTTAATGAAAATGTTTTACGATCTACCAATGAATCTTAATGTAAACGGACCCATAAATACTTCCTCCGTATTTTTTTAATGGTAAAAACCAAATTTCACGCATTTCGAGGTTGAGATTTAACAATGTAAACGACAAATTAATCAAAACAATTTTAACACAATTAAGTTATAATCTCATTCTTCATTTTGTTAAAATTATTTTGAATAATTTGCTTATTTACATTGTTAAATCTCAACCTCAAAAGGCTTGAAATTTGGTTTGTTGCAGTTAAAAAGATAGAGAGGAAGTATATGATATGGGAAATTCGAACAAATTAGCATTTATTGATACCTTTTTTTTAAAAAAAAAAAATAAAAATTCAAAGAATTAGCATTTATTTGACCTTTTAAAAAAAATATTAATAAAAAAAATATTTGGGAAAAAAAGACTAAAAGGTGTAAAAAAATCCTGAACCAGCAAAATTTGGGCTGACCCATATGATATCATAATACATATAAGTATGGATTTGTTCTTCGTCAATTATTGTGTCTAGAATCTCTGGATGGCTACATAACAATACTTGTTATACTTCGTACTTTGCTAAAAAATTGCTACTATGATTTGGGGAGAGAGAGACGGGGTTCTTTTACTATGAGCTCTCGACATTACAAATAGGGTTTTCGATACCCTACATGTATCGCATTGATATGTTCATCAATTTTAGGACATCCACGATAGTCAATTAGGGGCCGGCAATTTCATTCACTATGCATGGATAATTATTGAAATTTTCAACCCGAATATAAGACTGAAAATTCCAAAATATTATAGATGGCGGATGGATTAGATTTCTAGGACAACTGGTGTGCATTCGTTGATCCACCAAACGAGCCATCCCAATCATCTATTTTTCAATACATATACGCGTATGACGAAATGACGTATCATTTAATTTTTTGGGGGTTTCACTTACTACTACAGTATATGGAGTTGAATCACCGTTAGTGGGGTTCTACTTATATACGGAGTACTACATAAAGTTAATTGCCTTTAGGAATGGACTATTTTGCACGAGACACTTCCACTTATGTTTTGATTATTTTTTACATATTATACCTAGGATTATGTAGACTGTTTCATGTTTTAATTCAACACCTTGCCAACCACTTTGACGTAAGACAAATGAGATATTGAATTGTGAGGATGCAATTTATAATGGCCTAATGGGACAATTTTGAACTTGTAAGTCAGGGCGGAACTGGGGCATGGCCCCGCCTTTTTTTTAAATTAAAAAATAGGTAAATTACTAATTTAAGAGAAATTAGGATAATTTTTGTATTTGGCCTCGCTAATACTAAAAAACAATGTTTAGCGCCCTTCAAAATATTTTTTTGATTCCTCCTTTGTAAGGACCATGTTCTCGTTAATTTATTTCAATATGTTTCAGTTAAAAGTAAGTTCTTAATTCTTAAGAAATTTGTTAAGGGTTTCAGTAAAAAAAAAGTTAAGTATAGAAATTATCAGTTCAACAATCTCAATTAACAGAGAACAAAGCCTAAGTTGTAACATATTACATAAGGATAAAAAAGTGGGCCAGGTCAACTAATTACACACATAGGCCATTAGGTTTGGTTTGATAGGTGGTGGGGCAGGGATGAAGATAATACCCACCGTGAACTATTTGCAAATTTGTTTGCAAGTATGCGAAAGGTTTTTACATCAGTATAGACATGTAAATTTTTAAGTGGATTTGGGCTGGCGAGATTAGTGTGGGCATGGGGCAGGGTCGTGGAAAAGTTGAACTACTCATAAGTGAGTGCACACTCTAATTAATATGAGGTTTTTGGAAAGGTGTCCAAAAAAATTCGTGCGGACTAGACTTAAGCGGACAATATCTATTAAGTGATGCTGATGTGCGTGTGGTTCGATAATGTAGTGATCCGGGCCCAACACATGTAATTATTTTTAAGTGGATTTGGGGAAGGCGAGATTAGGGGCATGGGCAGGGTCGTGGGAAAGTCCTATTCTCACATCGTACAATGACCCGGGCATCGCACAGGGCAAAAACTAGTTTGATCTTATTCCTCAAACCCAAATTCAAAAGCACAAAACTCCAAATAGACAGTATTAGTTTCTCAATCACATTGAGGATATTTTTTGATTCCAGACACATGGCAGTAACCAGAGGCCAACATAGATAAGAGGGATTTAGTTCCTTGGATGCATCCCCTTAGCTGTTTCCATTTACGTCGCTTATTACTTTGATTTCGACAACTCCATTAATGAACTTGCTCTCTCTCTCTCTCTCTCTCTGACCTCTTTTTGTGCGCTTGCCTCACATAACTCCAGGACCGCAAAACGTTACAAAACAACAGTATAGTCCACCATGTGTAGCTTGTACTGTGGTTTTAAGGTACATTCAATGCTCTCTTTTGCAATAATACTCCATTTTTGCGACTCATTATCACTCAATTATGGTGTCATACTGTCATTACCATGTTTCCTGTTTTAGGCATAACATATTTTGATATCTGATAACAATATATCATCATCATATTGCTGGCATGAAAGAGAATCTCTGATGAACCTGAATTTCATACTGAGGTTTTTGTCATTATTTTTCATGTTCCATTATTTACTTATATTCTCTGACTTAGTTTGAACTGGGCATTCTATTGGGTTGTGTAATTGTGTTGGCCTGCAACAATCTAACAGACTAACAGCAGCACGACAAATATAAGATGTAGCGCGGGTACCACATGCCGCTAAGGCTTGTGTCGACACGATCCAATGTCATCTTTATACATCGATTTTACATGCTCAAATATCTTGATGTTTTTCTTAGCAAGATACTCTTATTGTGTACTGCTATTATTATAGCATGTTCCATTGATATATATGTCTTCTGTTGATTAGGTAACATTTGAACCTGAACTATAAGCAATTTTGTCTGCAAAAAATGGCAACACCATTACCCATTGGAAGAAGCTTCAATCCCGAGTTCCATGTTGTTCAAGATGGYTTAAAGAGTCCATCTTCAACACCCTGCATCAATTTGAGCAGGATGAGCAATAGCCCTTTTCCATTTAATGATAAAATTTCGACGATAACGAGGACGAAGTTGAACAAAAGAGTTAGTCTATCAAGAGAAGATGAYCATCATAATAATGGGATGAGGTGTAATCAGTGTTTTCAGACCAGCAAGGAAGTTGTTGTAAGTTCTGTATTTTATGCCTCAGAGTCAGATTCCACTGAAGAACATAAGAGTTCATTAGGAATGTACATGGAAAACCTTCAGAGTAAGGCCAGTAARCAAGTTTCTGAGACGGATGCTGATCAAAGCAGTGAACTGCTAGCAAAGAAGGAACTAGGATTGCTCGATAGATATCTCCGCGCTCTTGGACAAGGTAATCAATGTACTTACTGTCTTTAAGCAGATGATCGTGWTCGATGTAAAGATGATTTGTGTAGGCCTGTCTACTGTCTTTAAGTAAGCAGACACGTTCGATGTAAAGATGATTTGTAGAATTGTATAGTTCTGTCTAACATAGTTGTATTGTTGATAGTAAGATGAGCTAAAATAAGTTTTTTGCAAATTCCAGGAGTATAAGTCCAGTCCAAAGCTTTTATTGTTATATACTTCRTATTACCACTATCTGTTTCTAACAGATGGACATATCATATTCCTCTTAGCAGATGCAAAGTCTGAAGATACTTCTGACAGAAAATTCTCAGGAAATTTTGGAAATGCTTCCATTATTCGAAAGAAATACAACGTTTATGCTAGGAAGGCTGCATCGTCGTTTCCTTTCTATGATGAGAAAGAGAGTGCCAATCTATACTTAATGTAAACAATCTGCTCTTGTTCATTAAGATTCTCAATTTTTCTTAGTACATTTTTTTTAATTGCTGTTGATAATAAGACAATCTATAACTATCTTAGTATCTTACATGTAGATGTACGTTGCTGTCGGTTGATATAGCCGTGTTTCTGTTTGAGATAGCCAGTCCAGTAAAGAGTTCTGACTATAACCTTGATTCGCTGCCCCAGATGTATGGTGCCAAGGTTAATGGTTTGATCATGGTCGGCGAATGGTGGAGGCTTGTGACACCAATGTTTCTGGTACAAGATTAGTGATTTGAATTGGTTCGTAGTTCCTTTTTGTTTATGTTCGATTACAATATGACATTATGAAAGACTTTCAGGGTGTGTTGCAGTTCAATGAGGTTCTGTTATAACTTTTTGATAAGGATACACCCTGAAGGAGAAATTTATAACCGGTTCGTTAAATCTTCCACATTTTGTGTAAAAGGGTTATATAGACTAATGTTGGTTGCAGGGTATCATAATCTATTAACTTTTAACTTTTTTAAAAAGATTTTTTTTTTTTGAAGTTAATCAATGACATTACATTAAGTGAAGTGGTCTTTAACCTTCTGTTATATGTGGTGTACAATTTGACAGTTGTTCAGACCGAGTACATAACTATATCTTATGAACTGACATTTTCGCACTGAACTCATTGATGTATGCAGCATTCAGGACTTCTGCACATTGCATTAGCTCATGGTGCTTCTTACTTTTGGACCTAAAGTTTGTAAAGGCTATGGTTCTTTCACATTCTTCCTGATCTTCTTACTAGAGGCATTTCCGGAAATTTCTCAAGTTTCCTCTATACTTCGAACCTACTGTTTGTGGATCAGTAAGAGTTCTATCCATGTTCATTGCTTCCTATTCTAGTACTCTGATAACATTCGAGAATGGTTGTTCACAAGCTAGTCCTTTATGACTCATTCAGGGCCGATTTTTGCTGTCATCGGAGCTTGGCTCGTTTATCAAATGCAAAACAAAAATGATAATTCAAAACAGCTTTCTGATAGCATGTTTCAGAAGGCAGTCATTGCTACTGCTTTCAGCTTCATGCTTGTGAACTTTGGGCCTATGGATAACTGGTAAGTTGCTCGAGTATGTAACAAAGTTTTTCCAACATAACAATCAGTCAATCTGTTACTGGGAGCACTGAATTACCATTATTTCAATGTTTCTCAAATTTTAATTGTGGCAGGACAAGTCTTGGTGCCGCGTGTCAGGAATCATATACGGTTCTTGACATGTCCTGTGTCACAAATAGATGATGCAGCTTTACAAGAAAGAAACGGTGGAATGAAGGATGAAAATCACACTCAACCAAACACAAGCTGCCAGTCCCTGTAAATCACTTTTCATATTTCACAGTATTGTTTCTGCTCTGAGCTCCTTGCTTCTGTTTGCTGAGTCTCCGCTTGATAACCTAAATCGAAAACCTTGTCCAGCTTATCGAGTAGTAATTTTTGTGATGCCGAATAGTCTGTACATATTAACATAGAGAGTGTTCTGTAACATAAATAAAGCGTGCCAGTGTGAAATATCTGCGTGTGAGCGAGTCTGTACATACCGCCTAGTTAATCCTGTGAGTCTACAAGTTGATCAATATGGCTATGAATATGAATGTTGATCCTTACTCTGTGCTATCAATTGGTAACAACTTCTGAACAGACCGTCTCGTTGTTACAAACTGTTAGGAATGGGGAATGCTGTTAGCTTTACTGTCATTTATGCTACAACACTAATTTTCACTTTGCTGTTAATGAATCACAAAAGGCGGGGCAGTTCAATAGCGTCTTCAAAGACCTTACTATAGTACCGTATCAAGTTGACCAACTAAACTAACTGACATCCGATAATCTCCTAACAATATAAACAGAGCAATGAAGAATTCTTAAAGTGGTTAATTCAGAGTTTTAGACTAACTTGGGTCACTCAGTTTACAAATTACAATACTTTACATTAGGCATTTCCTCTTTTTCTATTTTTCTTTTCAAGGATTGTGTGAGATTAAATTAAGACGTACTAAAAATTGGGTCCTAATAATGTGGGCTAGTCCATGGGACCATGAACTTAGTATCGGACTCAGCCCAATTTTATACGTGGTTTTAAAAACTAAACAAAATTTAGCGGACCTTCATTTGTTAAGTGGATTATTAATTGACCTAGCACTCAACAAAGCATTCAAATTTCTAATTACAGATAGTTAAAATTAGTTTCGGCATCTCTGCGCAGTTCAAAACACATTCAGTATATAAATCGGGAATGTTATACGCACTCCACCAATCAATATAATGTTATGACTTATGCATCGACAAATTAGAGAGGGAGTGCCTATTTATGAAAGAGGTCGATTTATTGTTTCATGTAGCAGTAAAACAACAGTAGCATACGGCCTTCCATTGTGTTGGAGATTTTTGACAGCAGGTACTATATGGTTTGGATAAAATCTCCTTTGTCCTGTAGCTAGATATAAGATACATTAACCAATTAGAGTTGACTTTCAATCAAGTTCCTTAATCAAGGTTTCGAGTTCGAGCTTTGAGAATGTAAAATATATAGCTTGATGAGGATGCTGCCCATCGACTCATCAAGGACCCATGCAAACTCTCGCGGGAGATTAGTCCATTCGTCAAAGGCGGTGAAAACTTCTCGTAGTAGTACAAAAAATAAAATAAAAATATAAGATACATTAGCTTAACACCCCTCTTAAGTTGGAACATGTAAATCACAAATATCCAACTTATTTATTAAATATAAGAATTGTCGCTTCCATTATAGCAGAATCACAATTTAGCACACTTCCTTGCGGCTGACACGATCCAGACCCATTTGACAAATCTCTCTCTTTTTTTTATGTCCATTTATTATTTTAAATATTGTTAGTGATGCTCTAGCAAATCAAAGATTAAGTTCATTCAAACATATCTCATTAAACTTTCATTAATCACTAATACACCTTTATTTCTCTATAGAGGAACCCATGATGCACTTCTAGGACATACCAAATTGCTAATGCTAAGAGGAATTTCTTGTGATTCCATTTCTTTTAATTTAGTAAAACAAAGGGATTTCTTCACTTACAATCCTCATTTCTTTAATATGTAAAGCAAAAGATAACGATGACTCAAGAACCTTCGTTAGTTGCCAACTTGACATCTCATGTAGTATAACAGGAAAAAAGGGACCTAAAAACACTCCACCTCTTAAAGAATAAATATTCACATAACTTCCCCATTAATATATATCATTTCATATAAGTAACAACTAAAACTACTACGACAAAATCCACCGTTTTCTTTTTSAAATAGAAAACAAGAAGGTTGTAAAAATGGTGCAAGGGAAACTAGGAAGAGGGTTCATGTTGCCACTACTAGTGGTGGATTTGGTGGTCTACGTTATTGTTTTGGGGCTTGCTTCTTGGTCTCTCGACAAGTATATTGATGGACAGCAAAATCACCCTCGTAAGTTTTTTTTTTCCTCGTTTTCTTTTCTAGATTAACTGATTTAGTAATTACATCCGGTCTAAACTCGAAGAAAACTTTGATTTCATTGCTTAATATCATTTGAAAATTGTGTATGTGCACCTTCTAAGTCGATGGTTAAAGTCGAATTTGAAGGTGCACGAAAGAGATTCATGGTATATAGGTGAAAAGCTACCTACAAATTACAGGGTTAAATAATAAATATTTGACCTCATCACTTAAAACCAAAAATTATAACAATAAAACACTGCAAAGGATGAAACAATTTATTATCAATTGATTTTTCATTTTGGTATCATGTAACCCTCATACAATTGTCCTTTAGAAGTGGTATATAATTTTCCTCAATTGTTTTTAAACTCAAAATTAGTCACTTAGCCCGACACATGTATTATATAGTCTTTACATGACATGAATATGTTACTTTTAGGGTTGCATATAAGTCTAATAAATTTCTTCAATTGAAAATCATTTAAAGGGTGTGGTGTAAAACTAAATTATCCACTAATCAGTGTAATTAATGTCTAATCGATGAATTTCATAGGGTTGCTTCACATTTGAAATGATGGATTTCATATTCTTCATGATCACAGATTTAGGTGGRAATGCAGCTACAAATTACATGTTAATATTTGCACWCTTAGCCGGAGTAACCGGTATCGCGTCGGTGATGGCCGGGTTTGCACACTTCCGAGCATGGTCAGTAGCAAGCATGTCAGCAGCGGCCTCCACATCAGCCATCTCATGGGCCCTAATGGGCCTGGCATTTGGGCTTGCCTGGAAGGAGGTCAAGATGGATGGTCGTAGAGGAAAGCGGTTGCAAACACTTGAAATTCTGATCATAACTTCAACGTTGATCCACTTGTTGTACATAATGCTACTTCATGCTGGCAATTTCAACGAAAGATATGGGCTKTGTTACAGTGGGCCTGTGTCTGATGGCCCAACTAGAGAAGCCCAAAAGAGTACAGGCAGTGAAGCCAATGAACCCCGTCCAACTGCTTGATTTATTGGTTTGATAGTTGTAGACTTGTAGGTTTTGTGTGTGGTGGTGTGGGTGGCTTCATGGTAACAACATCAAATTGTATATTATTATAACACGGAACACGTTGGCTGTTCGGTATCATTGTGGTTTTTTCATTTTTTTTTTTTTTTTGTTACGAATTAGAAGTTTATGATATATTTGAACATAATAGGTTGTATAAAACTATATACTTCGTATGTTGATTTGGGGAAAAAAAATAATTCACGAAAGGTTGAAATGAAGTTGACAAATAAGGTTTAATGTAAAATACTTTTATTCATACAACCAAGGAAAATTGTCATTGGTGTGACATGATTATATACTTGTATGTATCTTGTAGAGTGGAGTAACATTAGTATATTGTTTTAATTTAAAGGTTAACACGGATTTATCTTTTCATATTTTTACTAGTCTTTTAAGAATTGATTTATTCGATACCTCATATGAATTAAATAAACGGGTGATAACTCAATAAACGAATAAACCGTATTAAGTATGTTGAACCCTCCCATTACAATCCTAGTACGGAGTAGTAATTAAATACACATACATCTTATTAGTACTTTGATTAGTTAAGTTAATTAGTTTTGTTTCACATGGACAGATGTGTTAAATTGGTTGATTATATGAAAGCATGTGATCATTGTGATGTGGTCCTTATTTTATTCTGTACTCGATTTATCTCAAAAAATTCGCTGAATAGTCTAACTACTCGTTATTCACACAGATTAACAAGCAGTATTGTAATGAAGATTTCTTCATTAGACTAATTCTAAACCCTTAACTTTTGCTACTTTATGTGATGATGATATAAGTAGYGACAGAGTTGAGATGGTATCAAGAGCCAACCTGACGAGTAGATCAAGGGATTGAATCTCATCCACTCCTTATCGAACCATAATAACAACTAGAAATACTGAGGAAATTAAATTTGCAATAACTTCAATGTCACCTAGATTATATTCCAAATTAGCATGTATGTGATGTATTATCCGATTTTGTAAAATTGGTTTATTATGTCATGATATTGATCCATTATTTGTACAAGATTAACTAATGAGTACTACTAGGATGACTGGATGAGTAGACTTTTGATAAGTCAAGTTTCTTCCATATTTATTTAAAGGAGAGAAGTACAACAAACCCTTAAATTAAGCTTATATATGCATACAAATTCAAACATGTAACGTCATTTTTAATTTTTAATGATAATTATATTATCAAATTGCATTTTTTATTTTAATCCATCACAATGAATAATTGATTAAAACTATTCAACGAAAACTAGAATAGTTAGTGGTCCTTCACCTTGTATAAGAAAGAGTTCAGACATTATCAACAAACTTATTTCATCAGGCTTACAAAAGCTTCAAATTAATAAACTCGATCACTTTGCAATGGAGAAGGCAGAGAGTGCAGTTCCGGTAGGTTCTCCGGCTACTCAAGCGGAGTATGCACCGTTGATCGGGACGCCATCCTCTCAAGGCCAATGGTCAAGTGGTCTATTGGATTGCACCTCAGATGTCTCACAGTGTAAGTATATTTTCACATTTTTCTTTCCATTAATAAGAAGTCTGTTACAATCAAGGAGTTGTATCAGATCACTTTACTAGTCTAGTAGTCTACTACTTGGCCTCTTAAGGATTCTAAATTAGTTTCGAAGCTTGAAATTAGTTTATATGTCATCTAATTAGCATGTAAATGAGCAATGCAAGCTTTATGAACTGATGATATATAATATGCTGTGGAAAAATGTTCATTATTGATCAATTTTTCTTAGGGCAGTTGACTTTTTCTTTGTTTGTTTTACATGCATGTCTTAATTTTAGATCTAGATTCCAATTAGGCAATTATACTGACTTATGATATTATGTGACCGACATACGATATGATTGTCATAGTAATAAATCCATTAATCTCACACTTATAAAGATAGGTGAGAGTTCTACCATTGAGCTGACACTTAATTCACTCGTTTTTAATAGAGTACTATACGGGCTCATAATCCATCACTAAAACAAATTATATTGAAGAATTAACCAATACATTTCCGGATTTATGATTTCTCTACAAGCCTAACGGCTCTAACCGATTTACTTTAATTTATTAGAGAAGATATTGTATGCATCGGATGCACAATAATTTTATTGTGCATCAACTATATAGTGACCATTTATATCAATATAGTGACCTTTTATATCAATATAGTGACTCATTTCACTTTACATCAATATAGTGATAAATAATAAGGGTCACTATATTGATAAAAAGAGTTACTATATTAACGAAAAAGGTCACTATAATCTGATGCACAGTAAATTTATTGTGCATCCGATGTACCTAATACTTTGTCAATTTGTTAATAATCTTTGTTATATGATTGATTGTTGTTGTTGTTGAACAGGTTGCCTAACATGTTGGTGTCCATGTATCACCTTCGGTCAAAATGCAGAGATAATCGATAGAGGATTATCATGTAAGCCATTGTATTATTTTCTACTTGATTATCAACCTCCGATGTTTAATTATCGGATTAGATTGCTAATCACACACATTGCTGACGAATATATATATTGATGTGTTGATGATTAACCGCACACAGCATGTGGGGTGAGCGGAGCACTATATGGGATAATTGCTATTGTATCGGGCTTAGAATTTGTATATGCTTGCACATATAGAACCAAGCTCAAAAGGCAATATGGAATACCAGAAAGTCAGGTTGAAGATTTGTGCACCCATATTTGGTGCCACCCTTGTGCCTTATGTCAAGAGCATCGCGAGCTTCAATACCGTGGTTACGATGTTCCCCTTGGTACGTTTCCTAATTCCTCATCATTCAAACCTCACAACAATTATGGCTCGTTCGATATTGTTTATTGTTTTCAATTTTCAGTCTTTTCGAAAACAAAAAACTTTAAACAAGAAATCAAAAAGTGTGTTTGCACGTTATATATAATTGAGATTTTCTATGAAATCAAAAAGTGTGTTTGCACGTTTTCCACAATATAACTCTGCAAAAAATTTCTTCTACAATATACCCCTGAGTTTTAGTACGCTTCTACGTGATAATCAAATGTTTATAAAAATTTTAATTGAGTTTAACCTTTAATTGACATGAGAAGAGTGGTGGAGTGGGGTGGGTGGTAGGAGGAGTGTTAGCTGCTTTTATTAAGTTTTTTTTATGTGTAAGGTTATATTGTAGAAGGTTATCAAACTTGAGGGGTATATTGTGGACGAAATTTTTTGCAAGGGTATATCATAGAAAACTTAAAACCTCAGGGGTATTTCATAGAAAATCTTATTCACCCTCCGTTTTTTTAGATGTTCCATACCATTTTGGAACGGTTTTTAAGAGTTGATTGAGTTGAATAAAATAGTTGAGTAAGTTGGGTAAAAAGTTGAATAAGTTAGGTAAAAGAGTAAATGTGTGAATGAAATTTTATGGGAAATAGTAATTTTGGGTGAATAGATTGGGTAAAATAATGAAAGTTGACTAATAAGTAATTCATCTCTATCTCTATAATATAAGGGAAGGGGGGAGCAATGGTGTCCCCCTATTAAATTACATTCATACCCTTACTAATTACATATAGTTTTTWAAAAAAAAAAAATCACACAACTCTAAGTCAAAATAAATATAAATCTATATAAAAAATTTGAACAAATGAGCCATCAATTTCTCAATCAACCAAAATTAATTGCTTTTTATCAATGATAATTAACATTAATTTTTCCTAAAATATGCAAAATTTAAATAATTTCCAATTATATATCAATCAATCCAAAATAAAATGAAATGAATCTAGACATTATTATTAAAATAACTTATAACGAATTTGAACTAATCATATAATTTTAAAAAAAATTGGACATTAATAACGGAGTAGATATTATAATGAATTTGGACACTAATTATAACAAGACTCTTAAATTAATAATTTGCACATTAAGACTGGTTCTCTCCCCATCAACAAAACACTCAAATACACAATTTTCTTTTGTTATGTAAGTAAAATTTTCTCTTTTTAATATGAATGTACATGATGCATATGAAGAATATTATCTTAATGTATGAGATTATTCGAGTGCATATCTACATTTATAGTGCAGTTTTTAAATAACAACTTCATAAATTATTATTCACTTCGTACAACGTTACGATTTTTACATATGACAACTCTACACCCTCCATCAACCATTCCATTTAAATTTTCAAACAAATTTTAAATAGTGGTTCAGTTCAAGTACTAATTTTTTCATTTCATTCGTTAATTATAAATTGATTATGTTCATTTTTTTAATACTATTGTAGTTTTTTTAGCAATCAAAAAAGTTATGTCCTCATGGATGATTTTTTTTTTTTTTATAATAAAACGTGCTCTAAATCTTGGAAGAAAATTTGTCTTAACTTTTCAACAAGTCATTCAATTTGTGATGAGTGTTAAAATATTCATTAGTTATGTACTTTTAACATAATTCTTTTTTAAATTGTCATTCATATATGATACCAATAACAATAAATTTTTATATTTAATCAATATAATAAATACACGCATGCACGCATAGCGTGCACAAAAGCTAGTTATATAATAAGCAAGGGGGAGCAATGGTGTCCCCTATGAAATGTCCATATACCCTTAATGAATAAATTATAATGTTAAAAAAATTAATAATATGTTTTTACTCTTCAATTGTAATTTGCCATAAATGTTGAACAAGTTTAATATGGTATTGCATTTGAAATGTCAACTATACTAATAAACATTATTAGAGATTTTGCTTTTCTTATCATAGAAACATCTAACAGAAAACATTACATAAGCTAAGTTACACTAAAAAAAAAAAATTCAATTGATAGAAAATTTGATAGGATTGACACAATAAGAAGAAAATGTAAAACTAGAATTTCATATTGAAAGTTGGTTACAGTAATTAGATTAATTCATGATACCATATTTAGTGGACCAACTTGGAATATTTAGTGTGGTTACATCGTACAATCGTCATCTACTATAAAATTTGTCTACTAAGTATATTTCTACATTATTATTTGATATCTCTATTATTTAACCACAGTTTTTTTTAACATTATATTTCTTTCTTTTGACATATAATTCATATATGAATACAATGGATATGAACAACTAAAGACCAAAGAATTATTGATTTAAAAATATTATAAAACATTTCTTTTTTTGACACATACGCACGCATTGCGTGCAAAAAATACTAGTTAATGTTAGAGTAAATAAAGTAGGTAAAAGGTAAAAAAAGTATTTTTATATTGGTTTGGAACATCTATTTAAAAACGGCCCAAAAAGAAACTGACAACTAAAAACACGGAGGGATTATAAATTTTCAATGTCATTATGATTTATGCATGATTATATGTACTATACATTTTCATTGTTTCAAAAACCAAAAAAAAAAAACCAAGAAAACTCTATATAATTTTTCAATGTCATTATGATTTATGCATGATATAGTACTATACATTTCATTGTTTCAAAAACCAAAAAAAAAAAACCTAGAAAACTACATTGATATCGAACAGGCTCTTAGTTATTTGATTTGAATATTAAGTTTCTATTTGTGTTGTTTTGCTATTTAAAATTTTCATATTCACATTATTGTAGTAATGAATAATTAATTTAATTTTTGTGGATGGTTATTAATAGGTTGGTACGGTAACTTGGAGAAGCAAAACGGGGGAATGGGAATGGCTAATCCTCCGGTGGTGCCAGGCGGCATGAGCCGCTAGATCAAGGACTCATCTGAGTTTGAACTCCATTTTTTGGAGATTATTATTGTTGTCATTGTGGCTGTAATATAATTATGTACCAAACGATTTTTTTTAATTGTCTGGGACCAATTGTTACTATGGTATAGACCACACATAAGCCATTCCGTGACATTTTAGGTAAATAAGTTGATCTTTAGTTAACATTAAAATCAGCTTATTTACCTAAAATGTCACGGGGGACACTACTTTGGTATCTCTTCGAGAGATATAAGTGCTCGTTTTAAAGCATAATTAATCGTGTATGATAAAAAAAAAATCCAATAATTCTAATTGGACAAATGGGTATTTGTATTATTTCCTGTGTTTCTTTTTACTCGCGACTTTATTTGTGACACGCTTTTTAAGGAAGAGATTTTATAGTATAAACGAACACAATAGGTGAAATAACTTTAACACAACCAAGAATCAGATTATATCTTACTAATGTTAAAATTATTTTACCTAATTTGCTAGTTTACACACTTAAATCTCTTCATTAAAAAACGTTTCAAAACAAAAAGTTGCAAGTAAAATTAAATCTCTTTCATTAAAATTAA
Organism: Bassia scoparia; assembly: GCA_008642245.1. Classification (NCBI taxonomy): domain Eukaryota; kingdom Viridiplantae; phylum Streptophyta; class Magnoliopsida; order Caryophyllales; family Amaranthaceae; genus Bassia; species Bassia scoparia. Next base: position 19,483 of record SNQN01001901.1, read on the forward strand.
ACGTATGTTTTCTTGCTTTGGGCCTCATGCATGGATAGGGTCTTTATATGATCGTTACTCGTTAGGAATTATTTGGCCTGGACAAAGTATAAGGAAAAACGGTTTTACATTAATTTATTGAAAAACCATGCACATTAAGCCAAAAAAAAAAAATTGTAAATGTGAGAAAGAAAATTAAAGTTACATTTTTCTAGCTTTAAATTATGCTAATAGAATTCCAAGTTACACTTATATAGTCAAAAATTATGTAAATTTTATTTGAAGTTACACTTTTATGTATTAAAGTGATCAGTTAAAAAGAGTAACTTAAGGCATTAAAACCATAACTTTATCAATTCTATATATCAAAGACTCCGTTTTACAATAAATTATTGTAAGGCGGTTGCACACAATAGTTTTTGTTTGGCCTGAGAGTATTGCTAATTTGCTATCATATTCTGTAACTATTTTCCTTAATCATATAAAGTATACTCAGATTGTATGTAATAAATTCCTAACAATCAAAAGTGATTATTATGAGATCCTTTGAGATTAAGATTTTATGTATGTGATCCTATTTGAATTTATAATTTTGTACACATTCGTTCTACGTACCTATTTTCATATCTATATAATTCTACAAAATCGCATTGATCTGATCTGATCTGATACATACTCATTATATATTATGTAGTACAATTTCGCCTTTATAAATCAAGAATCAAAGAAAAACAAGTTATAATAATTTTTTTCCATTTGATTAGAGACTTAGTTTAATTTTCGTTTATTTATTTGTAGTAATCACCACTTTTCACCATGAATGTACTGGGTCATTATCAACCAGCAACTGGTGGATTTTCAAGCGGCCTTTGTGATTGTTGCTCTGATTCTTCAAGCTGTAAGTAGTGTTAATTAACTCGCTCGTTCGATAAAATTTTGGTAAGTCGTGTAAAATTAAATAAGTTGTACTCCGTACTATAAACATAACACGTAACAATGGTGTTCTTGCAGGTTTGCTTACTTTTCTTTGCCCCTGCGTCGCTTTCGGCCGGATTGCAGAGATTGTTGACAGAGGCTCAACATGTGAGTTCATAACAATGACCATCTATATATCATTTATGTCAATACACATATTTTATTTTTTTTAGCGCACGTTTATAGAATTAATCTCAAGATCTCTTGAGATCGAGACAAAACTTCTAACCAATCTACAGAGCACTAGTAGTAGTGATAAAAAAAAAAAAAAAAATCCTCACCACTCTCTCTCCTCCCACCCAATTTTTTTCTCAAATTTTACTTTTCCTTCACAACATAAAAAAAACTCCTCTCTCTACTATTTTTAATAATAATTCTTAAATTTTAGAGATTTTTGTGATTGTGTAAAAGTATAGCAAAATGAGTGTCAATTTAAAGATGAGAAAAAATAAGATCGTTGCTAATTTTTTCTCTTTTTTTTTTAATTTTTTTAATAGCCGAACAATGCTTTAAATGAAAATAGTAATTGCGAGGCCAACTGTTACTGTAGCAACTTTTGTTTGTTCAACATTTGCTCATTTCTTTTCTTGCTCAATTGTGAGCGTTAATTAGCTTACTAGTATGTCAATTTTGTTCTCTATTTTTGTTCAACTCTTACCATTTGAGCAAATTTTCGCTCTCTATTGTGAATGCTCCGAGTGACTATGTTATAAAATTTGAGTAATTTTGGTGGTGCAGCATGCTGTGCAGCCGGAAGTTGTTACGCGGTGCTTGCAATGTTTATTGGGTTTCAATGGCTATATACATGTAATTATCGGTCGAAGATGAAGGACCAATTCAGGATTCCGAGCACCACGAAATGTAACGATTGTTGCACCCATTTCTGGTGCCATTGTTGCGCTTTGGCTCAAGAGTACCGCGAGATTAAATTTCGTGGCTACAACCCTGCTCTTGGTAATTGATTAAACTACCTACAATTATTTTACATAAGCACACAATTAGTCTAATAAATTGTTTTAATTTGCTCCAATATAAATTGTTCTAATAACCGTGAGTATATATGTCTAGGATGGGAAGGTAATTTGAACAAAGCAACAACAACAATGGTTCCTCCCGTGGCTGGTGGCATGTTTCGTTGAATTTGGAGTGTTGATTTAGGAGGAATGATAAAGTCATAGATGCGATTGGAAAATCGCAATTCTTTACTTTTTCTGAAACATTGTCACAGGTGTACCAAACATTGTCCAGAATATAGTAAAACATTGTCAAAAGTGTACCAAACATTGTCCAGTCGATTTTATAGTATTTTAGAATTGATAAAATACATGGGTCCATTACTTTTTTGACCCATGTGATACTCATGCAATGTGACGCGTTATTATTGGATTAGACTTCTTTTTTCTTTTTTTTTTTAAAAAAAAACTACATTTAAAAAAATAAAATAAAATAATAATAATGAATGAACAGTAGCTGCGATTTTCCAATCGCAGCTATCACTTGACACTTCTCCTTGATTTAGCGTGTGTGTGGACGTACAAGTTTAGTGATTGTTGCTAGTGGCTCGAACTCTCTACATTTTGAAGTTGTTTCTTGCTTTATGATTACGAACGCGTTTTATATTTATTACTATATCCTATGTTTTAAACCATGTATATATATATACTTCGTACTTAGCATTATGCATGGTGAATTTCTTTGCGCTTAAATAATTAACCCTAGCTTACAGAAGAGGGCATCACGTACATCGTATTTTAAGAGGGCAATAATGTTAAAGTTGCTTTCAATCTCACTAGACTTGAATGTGATGGCTTCAATGTATATATGCTCCTTAGTTTCCGAAATCAAACCAATAGTTGTATGGTATGCTATTTTTAAAATAACTTCATTCTTTAAACTTGCGTTGAGCTAATTTGATTGCAATTTTAAGAATCAAAATAAAATTAAAAGAATATTTAAAAATAAAATAAAATTTGACGGAGTTAACTTGTGCACTTCACTTAGCTTGCTCCTTTAATTTATATATATATGTGCATTATTTGATAAAAAACAAGTTTATTTTTGAAGGAAACTCAGTCAAATTATAGTTTCTCCGTTTTATTCTAGAGCTGAACCTTAGTTAAGACTTATTAATAATGCAAGAGAATTGGTAAACTTCAACGAATTGAATGCCTACACGGCTACACGTCCTAATCCTCTCTATAATTTCCCCTTTTTTTTCCTATAAAAATTGAAACTATATATTCTCTATCTCACATTTTGTGTACCACTTATTTTCCATAATAAAATTATACGGGGTGTCGGGTTCCATAACTCCATATCCATATACAGAGTGCATGAAGTGACTAATGAAAAACCTATTTATATTGGAGTCATACTGTCATTCTAATAGTATGTTGATTAGTTGGATGCATTCAACATCTAAAAATGATATAAAATAATGAATTTAAGAGTAGAAAATTTAGAAACATGACTATCAATTAGATGCCTTTGACAGAATAGTCTCTAAAATTTTAAGATTGCTGAACCATTAAAACTTTTGATATAATCTTCATTCAATTTCAATTCTTGAATAACTTTTAAACCCTAACAATAATAATATGGGTTTTTTTTGTCATTAACCATCTTTTATAAGGGTCACTTTGTCACAAACCATCTTTTCTAAACGAAATTGTCATAAACCATCTTATATGATACTTATCATTGATGACCACCATCTTATCGCCGGTTTCCGGCGTTGACTCACACGTGACATGCACGTGACCCACTAAAAGTCCTTTTTTTTTWAAAAAAAAAATCGATTTTCTCCCCTCTAAACCCTTTTCGATTTTCATCATTTTGTTTAATTGCTCCTCTGTTTTTTTTTTGTTTTTTGCTCTAGGGGTTTAGAGGGGAGAAAATCGAAAATAAAAATAAAAAATAAAGGACTTTTAGTGGGTCACATGTGAGTCAACGTCGGAAACTGGCGATAAGATGGTGGTCAACAACGATAAGTATCATATAAGATGGTTTATGACAATTTCGTTTAGAAAAGATAGTTTGTGACAAAGTGACCCTTATAAAAGATGGTTAGTGACAAAAAACCCTAATAATATTAATTAGACAATACTATGGAGTATATAATATATATCATTCAATCTATTTATATGATTCCAATCGCTAATTCATTTCTTGTTGAGATATATTTAGGGTATATGTTTAGTTAGTTAAAGTTTTTTGTCACTAACCAACTTTTATAAGGGTCACTTTGTCACAAACCATCTTTTCTAAATGAAATTGTCATAAACCATCTTATCTGATACGCATCGTTGTTGACCACCATCTTGTTGCCGGTTTCCGGCGTTGACTCGCACGTGACCCACTAAAAGTCCTTTTTTTCGACTTTCTCCCCTCTAAACCCCCCATGATCTTCTTATAATGCCATGTATATATTTCGTAGAAGAGTAGTATTGAAGATGAATAAGGGAATAAGACAAATTAAAAGTAAAAAAAAGGACTTTTAGTGGGTCAAGAGCAAGTCAACACCGGAAACCGGCGACAAGATGGTGGTCAACAACGATACGTATCACTGTATGACATAAGATGATTGATGACAATTTCGTTTAGAAAAGATGATTTGTGATAAAATGACCCTTATAAAAGTTGGTTAGTGACAAAAACCCAGTTAGTTATGATATAATATATTTTTGGTAAAATATCTATTATTTCCTAAATTGTAGGATATATCATAAAATATGATTTGTTGGGAATTTAGGAAGATTTGTTTTGTATTATAAATATTCATGTGATTAACTAATAATATTGAGAGCTTAACTAATATCTTGATTTCTATTAATTCTACATGGTATGAGTCTATCAAAGCCATGGATTTGACGAAGTTGGTTTGCTAACAAATCGGTGGAATTTTATCAGGAGGATCATGATTTTGGGAAGAACCGACAATTGTGTTGGTGGATCGTAAAGATTAAGTTAGGACAAACTTCGATGTAATTGCAAATTGGGGTCAGATTTTGTCCGATGAGTTATAATCTGAGAATTTTTGACATGGCTGCACTTGAGGAACTGAAAAGAAAACTTACTCCACTATTCAATGCTGAGAAAGGCTTCTCAGCCAGAACAACCCTCGAATGCGGTGATTCTGACATGATGTTGGATGGTGGGACAATCAATTTGTTGAGCAGATCGTACGGAGTGTACAACTTCAACGAGCAAGGGTTGCAAAAATGCTCCTCGTCCCCTGTGAATGGATCCAGTCCCACTGAAAAGACGTATCGAATTGCGTCTCGAGAGATGAGGATCTTTGGAGCTATAGGCAGTGGTGCCAGTAGTATTGTTCAAAGAGCTATTCACATGCCAACTCATCGAATTGTTGCTTTAAAAAAGATTAATATCTTCGAGAAGGAGAAACGACAGCAACTCCTAACGGAGATCAGGATGCTTTGCGAGGCGCCTTGTTCTGAGGGTCTTGTGGAATTTTACGGGGCATTTTTCGTTCCCGACTCGGGACAAATAAGCATCGCTTTGGAGTACGTGGATGGTGGATCACTTGCAGATATTCTAAGGTTTCAAAAGTGTATACCAGAACCTATTCTTTCTGCTATGGTCCGAAAGCTCCTAAAGGGATTGAGCTACTTGCATGGAGTTCGACAGTTATTACATAGAGATATAAAGCCGGCAAATTTGCTTGTTAATCTCAAAGGGGAGCCTAAGATTACAGATTTTGGTATAAGCGCCGGGCTCGAGAACTCAATGGCTATGTGTGCCACCTTCATTGGAACAGTTACATATATGTCCCCAGAGAGAATTCGTAACGAGTCGTATTCGTATCCTGCTGATATTTGGAGCCTAGGTCTTGCACTTTTTGAGTGTGGAACCGGAGAGTTTCCTTATACGGAAAATGACGGACCTGTAAATCTTATGCTCCAGATCTTGGATGATCCATCTCCGTCACCATCCAAGGAAAAGTTTTCGGCAGAGTTCTGCTCGTTTATCGACGCGTGTCTACAAAAAGATGCGCAGGCAAGGCCCTCGGCGGAGCAGCTTCTTTCACACCCATTCATCACAAAGTACGAGGATTCTCAGGTTGACTTAGCGGCTTTTGTCCAAAGTGTTTTTGATCCGGTGCAGAGATTGAAGGATCTGGCTGACATGCTAGCAATTCACTATTACTCGCTTTTTGATGGGCCTAACGATGAAGATTGGCAGCAAATAAAGACGTTTTACTATGAAGAATCTACTTTCGGTTTTTCTGGAAAGCAACATGCAGGCCAAGACGACATCTTCTCTGCACTGTCAGATGTGCGGAGAAAACTAGCAGGCAAATGGCCTCCCGATAAGAAGCTCATCCATGTCGTTGAGAAATTACAGTGCCGACCTCATGGACAAGGTGGAATCGCTATTCGGGTGTCCGGTTCTTTCATTGTCGGAAACCAGTTTATTATATGTGGCGACGGAATGCAAGGGGAGGGGCTGCCGAATTTTAAAGATGTCAACGACATTGATTCATCTAGCAAGCGAATGGGGACATTTAGGGAGCAATTTATCATTGAATCAGGAGATGCTATCGGATGTTACTACATAGCTAAACAAGAGCTTTACATTATGTCAGAAAACACTTAGGATTCTTAGATTATGCTTCAAAAAATTAACTAATTATTTTAGTTGCTTATTTTCTAGCTTAGTGATGTTAGTGGGTTTATTATTAATCAGTCAAAGTTTGTGGATGTTAGCACTATATCACGTTATATTAGCTTAGTGACTTAGTGTAATTAATATCATGGCTTGAATTATCTAGGAATTAGTTAGCATATTCAAGCCTATTTAAATAGTTTGATGTATCTCATTTTTATAAGCAATATATTTAGATGTTTGAATTATCTTCTATATTCTATCTTTCCTCTTCTATTTTTACGTTAACAAGGATTGACCCACACTGAGCCAGTATTTTCCGCTGAGAATTGTAATCATTTTGGTTAACTAAATTGTTAGTTGTGTGATTAATTTAGCTATTACGTTATTYTATGACAGTGAATCGGCATTACATATGGCCAAGAATCCTGTTTTTCATGAGCAAACAAAATATATCGAGGTATATTGTCATTTTGTTTCAGATGCGATTAATGAAGGTTTGATATCGCCTACTCATGTTAACTTGTGCACTTCACTTAGCTTGCTCCTTTAATTTATATATGCATTATTTGATTAAAAAAAAGAGGTTATTTTTGAAGGAAACTTAGTCAAATTATAGTTTCTCCGTTATATCCTAGAGCTGAACCTTAGTTAAGACTTATTAATAATGCAAGAGAATTGGTAAACTTCAACGAATTGAACGCCTACACGTCTTAATCCTCTCTATAATTTCCCCTTTTTTCCTATAAAAATTGAGACTATATATCCTCTATCTCACATTTTGTGTACCACTTATTTTTCACGATAAAATTATACGAGGTGTCGGGTTCCATAACTCCATATCCATATACATGAAGTGATGACTAATGAAAAACCAATTTATATTGGTGTCATACTGTCATTCTAATAGTATGTTAATTAGTTGGATGCATTCAACATCTAAAAATGACATAAAATAATGAATTTAAGAGTAGAAAATTTAGAAACATGACTATCAATTAGATGTCTTTGACATAATAGTCTCTAAATTTTTTGGATTTGCTGAACCATTAAAACTTTTGATATAATCTTCATTCAATTTCTTGAACTTTTAAACCCTAACAATAAGTCAATAATATTAATTAGACAATACTACGGAGTATAAACTATATATCATTTCCTCTATTTATATGATTCCAATCGCTAATTCATTTCTTCAGCAATACTAGAAAATAATAGCTCACTTTAATTTATCCCACATACACCCCATATCATCACTTCTCTTGTTTTTCCATTTTTGCTTCGTCCTACGCAATTAAACAACCATGTCTAAGCAACAACAGCCCGCGATGGGTATTCCGGTGGCTCCATCGAATGCTCCACGATCTCCGCCCATGAATCAACCAGCTTCTGTTGAAGATTTCTCCACTGGTCTTTGTGATTGTGGCTCTGATATTTCTCTTTGTAAGATTTCTCTCGGTTTTTGCATGAAACTAATTTTTAAAATAAAATGCATGAATGGACGTATATACTCCCTCCGTAACAAAATAAATGCAACAGTTGTATTATTACTCCTCTCAATGCAAAATAAGCTAATAGTTGGTTAGGTAGGGAATTAGTGAAGTGGTCCCAAAAATAAAATGAGGGAAATGATATGGCATGAAAAAGACAAAATAATTAGCAAAAGTGGTCCCAAAAATATGGTCATTTTGACATTGATAATTTATCAAATAAGGAAAGTTGTACAATTGTTGCAAGTTTTTTGTTACACCCAAATATAGAAAGTGTTGCAAGTTTTACGTTACGGAGGGAGTATAATACGAGTATATGTTACATTACACTTGATGATATTTGCTATATATTTGGATTATTTTGGCTTGTTTATTATTGTTGTTTATAAATTATTTCACATATATTTATGCAGGTTGCTTGACATGCTGGTGCCCATGCATCACATTTGGACGGATAGCAGAGATAGTTGACAAAGGCTCATCATGTAAGTAATTAAATTAATTTGGACTCTGAATGGATGACACAATACACAAGATGTCAAAATCACACGTTAATTGGTGTCAAAATGTCTAACTTGACACCTTGTATGTAGGCTTAATAATTTGAAAGATACTCCAAATTGGATTAGTCGGGGAAAATTTTAACCCTTAATATAACTAAGTAGATCAGGGGAATTTCTAATCAATCCTGAAGATTGATTTAATAAAATAATCCAATGATATAGTTATATGGGGTTCTGTAATTATGTACAACTTTTGGAGTCAAAATATATGCTTCTTAATTAAACCTAAAGTTGCACATAATTACGAAGCCTATATAACTATGCCACTAGATTCGTTTATTAAATCAATCTCCAGGATTGTTTAGAAATTTCCTGGTAGATCATGTCTCTAGCCTCCACCGCTCATTAATTAAACCTTTATCGAGGGAGAAAACATGAATAATACTCCCTCCGTTTTTTTTTAGATGTTCCATACCATTATGGAATGGTTTTTAAGAGTTGATTGAGTTGAATAAAATAGTTGAATAAGTTGGGTAAAAAGTTGAATAAGTTAGGTAAAAGAGTAAATGTGTGAATGAAATTTTATGGGAAATAGTAATTTTGGGTGAAAAGATTGGGTAAAGTAATGAAAGTTGACTTTAGAAAGGGGTAAGTCATTAATGTTAGAGTAAATAAAGTAAGTAAAATGTGAAAAAGTTATTTTTAGATTGGTTTGGAACAACTATTTAAAAACATCCCAAAATAGAAACTGGAACAACTAAAAAAAAAATGGAGGGAGTATTGGACAATAACTAAGGAAAATTCAAGATGTTAAGTATAAGGTTATTAAGAGTGATATCATATCATATAACGAAGTAACTAACTTAAGCAATGTATTTGCTTGTGTTCATCAGCTTGTGGTGTAAGTGGTTCATTATACTCATTGATTATGGTGTGCACAATGTGTCAATGGATATATTCATGGTCATATCGTTCGAAGATGAAGGCTCAACTTGGGATGCCAGAGGACACTTGTGGTGATTGTTGTACTCATTTTTGGTGTGAGACTTGTGCTTTGTGCCAAGAGTACCGTGAGCTTCAACACCGCGGTTATGATCTTGCCCTAGGTAAATCATCTTTCATCACATAATCTTTATCCTTTTTGTCTAACATTGTTTCCTAAGGAACACATACTTAAAATAGCGGGGTTCAAGTCACTGGTTCAGATCGTTTCTCTTTTCATTTTAATTTATTGATACCTAAGTGTTATATTATAAGAGTATTATACAAAGAATATACTCCATATAATAAGTATGAATTGAAGTATAAGGGTAGTTTACTATATATGCAATACTAATTTAGCAATTAATAATTAATCGGTTGTATTGATTTTAAAAATTGTCGTTTATTTCTTAGCTATATAAAATTATTTTTGTTTAATTTTCATAGGATGGCATGGTAATATGGAGAGGCAAGGTCAAGGGATGGTGGTGCCTCCTTCAATTCCAGGTGGCATGACACGATAAGCGGATTCAGACTAAGCACGAATTTCAAGAATTATGAAATTAAAGATATACTTAGCTTCGGAATGATAATGTGAAAATTAAAAAAAAAAAAAAATTGTGTGTCTTTTGTTAATATTCTTGTGAATTGCTTTGGGGAGAAAATGCTTCTTTTGTAATGTATTATTATTGTATTGAACTACTATGCTTGTGTATGTCTTTTGTTATTAGTCTAGTTTGCTGTTTCATTTTTTCCTGAGATTATGAAGAGGATTAGTTTGTGAGACTATAAGCATGTGTATGTCATATGAGTTACCCTATTTCTGCTCCTTTCAAGAATTGTTTGGATAATCTCGTAATTTTGAACTTTCAAGGTTATTCTCTTTATGTATGAAATTATATACTGTTGGTTATTCCAGCATAAGCATGCATGGGCATGGCATTTACAATTGACTCCAGCAGCATACTCCAGCACCAGCATTACTTCCAACCCTTGCAACAAGGTTATTTCAGGGTTTTCAGCTAAGTTTGTTATTTGGCGTATTGCTCAAGCTCCTTCTGCTAGCTGTCACCTCAATTCTGTTATGAAGAATGCCATGTCAGCAATCCGATCCTCCTTGATTTCAGTGCACTCATTGGCTGCTTCTCTCTTACACGGATTAGGATTATTTTGTGCTTTCTCGTGCTATTGTACTATATATACATTGTTGTACAATTGTAATCATTCAACACTTTTCATATTTTTTTGATTTCAATGAATTCCAGATTTCTCTCCTCTTTCTCTTCTAGATTTTATCTTCTTTGAGTTGCATTTTGTTACATGGTATCAGAGCCACTAGCGCTCCTTCGTTTCTAATCTTCCCTCACCATATTTTTCTCTCTCCTCTACCTAAAACAATCATGGCAGAAGCTCCTAATGGCGTTGGATCGAACAGAGCACCACTTGAGCTCAATAATGATCCAAGCAGCGTTTACTATCTTCATCCTGCAGATAACACCACAATGATGATGGTTTCAACTCCTTTTGATGGCAAAGGCTATGCTGATTGGCGTCGTTCAATGCTCATTGGCTTGATCTCCAAGAATAAGGCTAGCTTTGTTGATGGCACACTACCAAAACCTTCAGAAACTTTGATCAAGGAATGTCAGGCTTGGGAGAGGTGCAACAGCATGATTATCGGTTGGATTCTGAAGTCAGTTGGTCCGACGATTGCAAAGAGCATTTTCTTCTTCAAGACTGCTCGAGAGATGTGGAAAGATCTCGAAGAAAGATATGGTACAACCTCTAATACTCAGCTTTTCTCAATTGAACAAAATCTTGCTAATCTCCAACAGCAGAATGATAATATTGCTGAGTTTTTCACTCAAATCAAGGCACTCTGGGATGAATTTGATTATGTTTGTCCTCTTCCTGTGTGTGAATGCTCTGGTTGTTCTTGCTTGCTCACTCAGAAATATCTTCAACTTCAACAGTCTCAAAGGCTAATCCAATTCTTAATGAAGCTTAATGATTCTTTTGCTCAAGTTCGTTCTCATATTCTTATGATGCAACCACTACCAAATATTACCACTGCTTATCGTCTCATGTGCCAAGAACAATCTCACCAAGAGCTTAAGCATCTCAACATTGCTTCAGAACCACTTGCCCTTGCAGCAGATCATAAGAAGTTCTTTAATCGACCTCCTGCACCTTCTCAACAAGTTTTTCAGCCCAGGTTTAATCCAAATGGACCAAGGGGAAATGTTTGGAAACGTCCTGTTTGTGATTTTTGCAAGTTGTCTGGTCACACCAAAGAGAAGTGCTACAAGATTCATGGTTATCCAAGCACCTCTGGCAAGAAGTTTGCTAACTGTGCTCAATCTGATGATGAAACTATTGAGATCTCCTCTGATACAAGCAGTTCAGCACCTTCTATCACTTTGGAGCAATACAATAAGCTGATATCTCTGCTTGAAAAGAAGGATGACACTGTCAATGAAGCTCAGCCAATTGATAATCATACAGCTTTCATGGCAGGTAATTATTGTTTTTATTCAGCTCTCAATCATCAATGGATAATAGATAGTGGAGCCTCTGATCATATGACCTATGATTTCTCACTCTTTGATTCTTATACCTTGTTATCTTCTGGTGATAATTATATCACAATTCCTGATGGAACTAGAGTTCCTGTCACTCACAAAGGTTTGGTAAAACTCACTGATGATATAGTCTTGAAGGATGTGTTGTATGCTCCTGATTTTAAATATCATTTGATTTTTGTATCTAAATTATCTTTTGATTTGGATTGTCCTGTTTCCTTCACTCATGACTGTTGTTATATTCAGGGTCACTCAAAGAAACCCCTACTTCTTGGTAGACTCAAGAAAGGACTCTACTACACACAGGATTCTTCACCTATCAACTCTACTTCACATGTTGCTACCACAGCTGCTTCTTCATCTTCTCCAGCTATTTCCAGTTCAGCTTTCCTAGTTTCTAATAATGACAATGTCAAGCTCTGGCACTTGAGATTAGGCCATCTATCTTTTGGTCAATTAAAATTTGTTTTTCCTGATTTGAATGTAAATAAAGCAAATTTGGATACTATATGTCAGATTTGTCCTTCTGCAAAATTTCATAGGCTTCCTTTCCCTTTGAGTTGTACTAAAACCAATACTGTATTCCAATTAATACATATTGATATTTGGGGGCCATATAAATGTCCAACTTTCTCTAATTGCCATTACTTTCTTACAATTGTTGATGACTTCTCTAGAGCAACTTGGGTTTACATCATTAAATACAAATCTGATTGTGTTGCAATTCTTCAAAAATTTTCTACTATGATTAATACACAATTTCATTGCCAAATTCAAATCATTAGATCAGATAATGCAAAAGAATTCTGTGAAGGACCAATTCYTAAATTTTATGCCTGAAAAGGAATTGAGCATCAAAAGAGTTGTCCTGGAACACCCCAGCAAAATGGGATTGTAGAAAGAAAGCATAGACACATTCTAGAAACTGCTAGGGCACTTTCTTTCCAATCTAAATTGCCAAACAAATTTTGGGGTGATTGTATTCTCACAGCAGTTTATCTCATTAATAGAATGCCCCTTCCTTCTCTCAATAATGTCTCACCTTATGAAAAGTTATATGGACAAACACCTAAAATTGATCATCTTAGAGCTTTTGGGTGTTTATGTTACATGGCTTCTTCTCCTGTTAATAGATCTAAATTTGATTCAAAAGCTCATACTTGTGTTTTCATTGGTTATGTTCCTGGGCAGAAAGTGTAATCCCCCGTAAATTTCGGATATTTATAATTATATTTTCTTATAAATATAAAACAATTATTTTATAAAACGATTCGATTTACTTAAAATTCTATTTAAATTTTATCATTTTCGCTTAAGATATATTTCATAATATCTTTTTATTTGATTTTATTTATTTTATCCAAAACGATAGTTTAACAAAAAAAAAAAAAAAGGATATTCAAAAATTTCAAAAATGTTTCTAAATAAAACCTAATTTGATTAAAAGTTTTACCTCTTTACAATACACTTCACGCCACTTTCATCACTTTACTTTTCAAAAAAAAAAAAAAAAAAAAAGAAAGAGAGAAGAAAGGGAAGTCGAGACAGAGAGAGGCACGAGAAAGAGAGAGGAAGCCACCTGCTGCCGCTGCCACACCGCGTCGAAGCCGCCACAGAGCTGCTTGTGCCGCGCCTGTGCCGGGTGCTGCGTTGCTCTGCTCTGCTGCCGCGGTTGGTCCTGTGTTGCTGCGTTGCTGCGTTGCTGGTTGCTGCACCTGCTTTGCGTTGTTGCTGCGTTGTTGCGAGGCTACTGCTGCGCCACCGCTGCCCACCGCCATCACCACCGAGCACGTCGGTCCTCCCTTCTCCCTCTTCTCCTTTTTGATTTCCTTCTTTTATGGTTTAATTGATTTTGATGATAAAGTTTTACAATCAATTGCTTGTACCATTGTTTTGAGTGATTTCCTATGAGTTTTAATGTTATGAGTTGTATTGTATTTAATTAATTAAAAAGAAATTTTCAGATTTGATTATGATTGATTTAGGGCTTTAAATTGGGGTTTTTTGATAGTTTGATGATTTAATGGTTGTTTGTGATGAATGGTTTTATGAAATCAAATTTGAAATTCTTTAGGGCTTTTAAATAAAATTTCAGATTTTAATTATGAATATATTTTCGAGATTTTGATGACTTTAAATTATTGTTTTGTAGGAATAAGCTTGTTTATGAACTATTAAATAAGTATACAATTCTAGACTTTGTATCCTTCCAAGTTTTAATAAAATTCAGGTTTCATAAATATTTTGAAGCTATTAGTGTTCAAAATAATGTTTTCACGTCAAACCAATATTTAATATATTGTACCACTTGTATGCGTATGTTTTCGAGTTTTTAAAGGTTTTATATTAAAGGAAATTTTCAGAATTATTCAAGGAATTAAAGTGTTGAAATTTCTTATTGAAAACTAGATTTTTATGATTTTTCAAGCTTAGGCTATAATTAATAATTACACTATCAATGGGGGTTTTATGAAGAATAAAAACATGTTTTAGTAACTCTTGAGGCACATTAAAAACACTTGATTGCTGTAATTTAAAGTCAAGTGTGTTGATTCAAATCTATTATATGATAGAGAAGACTTCGTGAGAGGTCGATTTTAAGTGTTAAAGTGGCTTGTCGCTCGGTTTATTCAGGTACGTACTACTTGCGAAATCTGATCTAAAGTGTTTGAGGATGTTTGTTAATATTAGAAGTATGAGTAGGAAACGTCATGAAGTTGTTTGATAGTCACAAGCGAATTCTTTATGGTATATTGTTATATTTGTGGAGATTGAGGAATATTGTGGATCGGTTATTTCATGGTGTGATTATGGAGGTTGACAACTAGTCAATGGTCTTAATTAATTATTTCGGTCTATTGAGGTAATTTTATAATATAATGATGGATATAGTGGTCAAGTAAAACTTGTCACCTGAGGTGGTTTATAATACAGGAATGAATTAAGTGGAGTCAAGTATCACTTGCTTCATGAGGTGAATTTTGATATATGGTGGATTCAGGAGTTAAGTGTAACTTACTCCATGAGGTGATTTTATTACTCTTCATGACTTAATGCGTGAATTGAGTAAAGGGAATATTCAAGTCTTAATGACGAGGTTTTTGGTTAAATAATTGAATGTATTTGTGGTCTTGTTGTGAGTCATATGGACTTTGTCAATAATTAACAATTAAATAATAAAACATGGATGAGCAATAAAACTCTGGATTGGTGCACGTCTGGAGTATTGACAATCAGGGTTGGGGTTGCGATTTTATTCGCTTCCTTCCGAGGGCCGTTGATCAACGCGTCCTCTTCAGGTTTTTCTTACTACTTTTCGTTCTGATATCTTAATATCTGATAGGGGTTAGCTGAGATCTCACTAGCTTCGGTGACGGAGTCGCGCCCGTCACCATTTTGATGCCTTTCGACGGAGAGGCATAGGGGAATTGAACTGTGGCACTCGTGTGTCTGGGATTTGAACTGTGGCACCTCGTGTGTCTGGATTTGAACTGTGGCACTCGTGTGTCTGGGATTTGGACACCTTGTCTATTGCTCAAATCATATCTAATATAGTATAATATATTGAGTCATGTATGGGAGTTGAGTAAATATTTTGCAGGTACAATCTAGTTACCAGAAGCTATTGATGTTTTGGGATTAATATTGTATTGGAGAGCTGTATAATAAAGTAGTGTTATATTGATCTGAGTTTGGGATCCGTTGTATAAGTATGATGTTGTAAGTGGTTAGAACACCAAATTGGTTTCCTTTTGTTTCTAAGCAGGTGTCGTAACTTGGTATGTCCGGTTTTTAGGGGAGATGCTGTCCGTTTGTTTTCTGATTTTCGTGATTTGTTGTACTCAGCTTTGCTGATTTGTGTGCTTTGTGTTGTTTGTTGTCGTCCACACTTTCTTTCTCTGTGGACCTGTGATGATCCTTATTTCATTTGAAATTATGCGGAGCAGAATTCTCACAGTTTGCAATAAGTAACTAGGACTGGACGGATGTCTGAGTGGAGAGCCGAACGTATTTTAATGACTTACACGTTTTGTAGACTCTTCCGAACGTTTGATATTTTGAGTTACTATGTTTTTTTAAAAAAAGGATTTTTGCCTTGGTTTAAATAAGGGCCGAATGTTCCAGCTTGTTAAACTAGTTTTATTTATTGGATTTTAATACCTGGTTTGAACTGTTGTGTTACTTGATTCCGCTGCAATTTGTGATTTTAGCCTAAACGTTTACACGTGGCGGTGACATGCAATGATTCTTCGCACATTAGTTTAATTATTTCACAGGTAAAAGTGGAGAATTATTGGGGTTACAAAGTGGTATGCAGTCTTTAAAAGCCAGAAATTTTCCTTTCAATTCTT
Organism: Bassia scoparia; assembly: GCA_008642245.1. NCBI lineage: Eukaryota > Viridiplantae > Streptophyta > Magnoliopsida > Caryophyllales > Amaranthaceae > Bassia > Bassia scoparia. The sequence continues at coordinate 35,970 of SNQN01001901.1, forward strand.
TTACAACTCTGTTTATTTAAAATATTTTCAAATTATTTTACAACGCAATATATAAAGATTTTTCCTTTTCTTCAACAAATTCGGTGAGATTTGGGTAGTTTAGGGAACGGGAACGTTTGGTGTGTTTCATTTCGCACTTTTTGTGCTTGTTGGAATAATTGCTCTATGTTAATTCAATTTATACATGTTTGTTGGTACATCAGTTTTGTGTCTTGTTCCCAACTCAATTACAATTATCCTTTTACACATCTTTTTGTTACTTCTTTGAGTTCCGAGGACGTAACTCTCTTTAAGGGGAGTATGATGTGCTAAATTTTTTAATCAAACCAGCTTATTTCACAAAATAAATTTTTCTACACAATAAAGCCTTTGATTATCCAGATTCTAACACAAATAAATTTTGTATTACCTATTCTCTCTTTTAAGAACATGCCATAACACTTTATCTCTCATTTTACATTCCGTATTACCCTATTTTCATTGAAACAAATAAAGGTCAACACGTTTTATTAAATTTTCTTACAGAGTATCTCTCCGTTTTAGAATTTTTTTTTATTTTTACTCATTATTATCGATAACGATTATGAAAAATTTATTCTTAGACGCCTAATTTTTATTTTATTTTTATGTATCCTATTGGCACCTATCTTAAATATTTTAGCTACTTTCGGCAACACTCCTATATTTACCTTATATTATTTTATATCAGCATATTTCACTCTTGACATACTATTTCTATTTCAAATATTTTAAATAATTGATTTTTCAATTTATGATTTTACTGGAATATTATTAAACTTCCATTTAGGATTATTACACCCGTACCTAACTAATATGTGTCTACTTGATTGGAAATTATCTCCAAATGAATGCTAATCTGTGATTATTTGGATTGTACTTGGTCAATGGAGTAGGATCATTAAGACACTCTCTTTGAACCGATCACCGTATGAATGACACATTGTTATTATGAAGTCTGGACTTTGTTGATCCTGATTTACTTATATTCTCTTGTTTCCACTCCGTTGTCCCCCAACTAACCTTTTCTGTTTCGAAGCCCCGCTTTTTATCTGTTTAATTGCTCATGGCGACGCCATCCCTTGTGATCAATCCCATGAAAGCTTGCCATTAAACGATGAGGCCGTTTTTTTTTTTTCCATTTAATTTTCGAGTTGACTGAGGACTTGGATGTCTATTGGGATTCACAATTGGGATATACATGGCTAAGTGAGATGGTGAATTAGACAGCTTACATAGGATCTATTGAAGAAGAGTGTGACCTATTAGGAGTCTTGAACAATTGAATAGTTGAGGACTAGTTTTTACCATAACAGTTATGCCTTATGAGTTCAGGATACCCAGTATATTTTGTTGTGTGAAAGACTGAGCGTCAGCGAATAAGAGAATAGAACAAGAATTAAATAGAGTTCTTAAATGTTTTCTTGCCAGAGGATATTTCGGGTGTGAAACTAGAGGGAAGTCGAGTTCACCATAGGTTTATTTTCATGGAGTGCCTGATTTCACAACGACCATAGAATGGCACCAACGAAGTTAAGGAGTTAATGAGTAAATTGCAAGACTGATATATAAGGATCTAATAGCGCTAATGCCTCACATTGGAGACACCAATTTATTCGTGGAAAAAAGATGAAAGTTTTCGACTGTGTATTGATTATTTGGGAATTAAACTATGTCACTATAGAGGATGAGTATCATTTACGAGATTAGATGAGTTATATGACCAGTTACAAAGGATGAGTGATTTTTGGGTTGACTGAGGTCAAGATGCACAGTTGAGGGTTGCTAACACAAACATTCCTAAAACTACTTTTGAGAACTCGTTTTGGGCACTGAATTATGACAACTCCTTTGGGGTTAACCAACGATACTCGAGGATTAACAAGTTGGGTTACAGCATTTTTATGGAGTTAACGAATAGAGCATTTCATGTAGTACCTAGACAAATTTTGGTTGTTTTTATATGATATCTTTGATATATTCGATGGATGAGGAGAACTGGTTACAAACTTGAGGACTGTCTGGAAAACTTTGAAGTCATAAATTGTGCCATTTTCCAAATGTAAGCTGTAATTGGAGACAGTTGTGTCTTTGAATCATTGTTGGTTGTCTTACTATGTGTCATAGAGTGTTTTTGGAGAAATATCCTAGCTTGCTGGTGCGTTCTTGTTCGTTGGGGTGAGTTACGGGACGTAAACTCTTTTCTTTTAAGGGGTAGAATGCGATGTAATTTCGCGCTTTGCCCTGTTTTACCTACTTATTGCTTCAATTTTGGCCTGTTTTGTGCTGTTTTGTCAAATATTACTTCAAATTGCTTACTTTGGCCTAGTAGCATGATTGTTTAGTACACAATACTATGAAAGTGTTGAAATGGTGTCAAGTGTGGCACTGGAGAATCATTTCAGTGATACAAGTAGTTTACAGCAATTAAAAATACCTTTTTCTATTGAAATTCTCGAGAGATTGTGGATTTTGGGACAAGTTTCGGGAACGAAACTCTTTTAAGGGGTTAGATTGTATCCCCGTAAATTCGGATATTTGATATTTATTTTTATAAATAATAAAACAATTATTTTATAAAACGATTCGATTTACTTAAATTCTATTTAAATTTTATCATTTTCGCTAAGATATATTTCATAATATCTTTTATTTGATTTTATTTATTTATCCAAAACGATAGTTTAACAAAAAAAAAAAAAAAAAGGGATATTCAAAAATTTCAAAAATGTTTTTAAATAAAACCTATTGATTAAAAGGTTTTATCCTCTTTTCACATACACTTCACGCCACTTTCCATCACTTACTTTCAAAAAAAAAAAAAAAAAAAAAAAGAAAGAGAGAAGAGAAGGGAAGTCGAGACAGAGAGAGGCACGAGAAAAGAGAGAGGAACCACCTGCTCCGCTGCCACCCGCGTCGAAGCCGCCACCGGAGCCTGCGTTGCTGCGCTGCTGTGCCGTGGTGCTGCGTTGCTCTGCTCTGCTGCCTGCGGTGGTGCTGTGTTGCTGCGTTGCTGCGTTGCTGGTTGCTGCACTGCTGTTGCGTTGTTGCTGCGTTGTTGCGAGGCTACTGCTGCGCCACCGCTGCCCACCGCCATCACACCGAGCACGTCGTCCTCCTTCCCCTTCTTCTCCCTTTGATTTCCTTCTTTTATGGTTTAATTATTTGATGATAAAGTTTTACAATCAATTGCTTGTACCATTGTTTTGAGTATGATTTCCTATGAGTTATTAATTGTATGAGTTGTATTGTAATTTTAATTAATTAAAAAGAATTTTCAGATTTGATTATGATTGAATTAGGGCTTTAAATTGGGTTTTTGATATTTGATGATTTAATTGTTGTTTGTGATGAATGGTTTTATGAAATCAAAATTTGAAATTCTTTAGGCTTTAAATAAAATTTCAAGATTTAATTATGAATATATTTCGAGATTTTGATGACTTTAAATTATGTTTTGTAGAATAAAGGCTTGTTTAGAACTATTAAATAAGTATACAATTCTAGACTTTGTATCCTTCCAAGTTTTAATAAAATTCAGGTTTTATAAATATTTTTGAAGCATAGTGTTCAAAATAATGGGTTTTCACTGTCAAACCAATGATTTAATATATTGTACCACTTGTATGCGTATGTTCGAGTTTTAAGGGTTTTATATTTAAAGGAAATTTTCAGAATTATTCAAGGAATTAAAGTTGTGAAATTTCTTATTGAAAAACTAGATTTATTTATTTTCAAGCTTAGGCTATAATATAATATTACACTATCAATGGGGGTTTTTATGAAGAATAAAAACATGTTTAGTAACTCTTGAGGCACATTAAAACCACTTATTTGCCTGTAATTTAAAGTCAAGGTGTGTTGATTCAAATTCTATATATGATTAGGAGAGACTTCGTAGAGGCGATTTCTAAGTTGTTAAAGTGGCTTGTCGCTGGTTTATTAAGGTACGTACTACTTGCGAATCTTGATCTTAAAGTTGTTTGAGGATGTTTTAAATATAGAAGTATGAGTAGGAAACGTCCATGAAGTTGTTTGATAGTCAAGCGAATCTTTATTGGTATATTGGGTTTTATATTTGTGGAGATTGAGGAATATTGTGGGTCGGATGTATTCATGAGTGTGATTATGGGGTTGACAACTAGTCAAGGTCTTAATAATATTTCGGTTCTATTGAGTAATCTTTATAATATATATGATGATATAGTGGGTCAAGTTAAAACTTGTCACCTGAGGTGGTTTATAATACAGGAATGAATAAGTGGATCAAGTTTATCACTTGCTTCATGAGGTGAATTTTTGATATATGGTTGGATTCAAGTGGAGTTAAGTGTAACTACTCCATGAGGTGATTATTACTCGTTCATGACTTAATGCGTGAATGAGTAAAAGGAGATTTCAAGTCTTAATGACGAGGTTTTTGGTTAAAATAATGATATGTATTTGTGGTCTTGTTTGTGAGTCATATTGACTTGTCAATAATTAACAATTAAATAATAAAAATGGATGAGCAAATAAACTCTGGACTTGGTGCACGTCTGGAGTATTGACAAATCAGGGTTGGGGTTTGCGATCTTATTCGTTCCTTCCGAGGGCCGTTTGATCAACGCGTCCCTCTTGTCAGGTTTTTTCTTACTATTACTTTCGTTCTGGATATCTTAATATCTGATAGGGGTTAGCTGAGATCTCACTAGCTTCGGTGACGAGTCGCGCCCGTTCACGCATTTTGATGCCCTTTCGACGGAGAGGCATAGGGGAATTGAACTGTGCACCTCGTGTGGTCTGGGATTTGAACTGTGGCACCTCGTGTGTCTGGAATTTGAACTGTGGCACCTCGTGTGTCTGGATTTGGACAACCTTGTCTATTGCTCAAATCATATCTAATAAGTATAATATAAATTGAGTCATTGTATGGAAGTTGAAAAATTTTGCAGGTACAATCTAGTTACCAGAAGCTATTGATGTTTTGGGATTATTATTGTATTGGAGCAGCTGTATGTAATAAGTAGTGTTATTGACTGAGTTTGGATCGTTGTATAAGTATGATTGTGTTAAGTGGTTATGAACACCACAATTGGGTTTCCTTTTGTTTCTAAGACAGTGTCGTAACTTGGTATGTCCGGTTTTAGGGGAGATGCTGTCCGTTTGCATTCTGTTTTTTGATTTTGCGTTATTTGTAGTTACTCAGCTTTGCTATTGGTGTCTTTGTGTTGTTTGTTGTCGTCCACACTTTGTCTTCTCTGGTGGACCTGTGATGATACCTTAATTTCATTTGAAATTATGGGGAGCAGAAATCTTACATAGAGTTTGCAATATAAGTAACTAGGACGTGGAACGGATGGTCTATGAGGAGCCGGAACGTATTTAATGACTTACACTTTTGTAGACTCTTCCGACACGTTTTTGATATTTTGAGTTACTATGTTTTTTTAAAAAAAGGATTTTTGCCTTGGTTTTCAAATAAGGGCCGAAATGGTTCCAGCTTGTTAAACTAGTTTTATTTATTGGGATTTTAATACCTTGGTTTGAACTGTTGTGTTAACTTGATTTCCGCTGCAATTTGTGATTTTAGCCTAAAYGTTTTAACACGTGGCGGTGACATGCCAATGATTCTTCGCACATTAGTTTAATTATTTCACAGGTAAAAGTGGAGAATTATTGGGGTGTTACAGAAAGCATACAAATTATTGCATATCTCTTCTCAGAAAGTTTATGTATCAAGGGATGTTCAATTCTTTGAAAAACATTTCCCATATCATTATACTTCATCCCTTGAAACTACTCCACCTCAATTCTTCCTTCCTACTCAATCTCAATCCCATATTTTTCCTAGCCATTGTTTGGATGATGCTCCACAAACATCCTTACCCTCAACTCAACCATCTCCACCTACTTCATCACCACATTCAGAACCTCCACCTCATCTTACTGACCTTTCTGATCTTAAATCCTTGCCTATTTCATCAAATCCAGATTATGTCAGGAGATCCACCAGACCACATGTCACTCCTTCTCATCTAAAAGATTATATTTGTTCTTGTGCTACTCACTCTGATGTTTCTGCAGGACATTGGTGTAATATGGTCACCTTTTCTAGCCTTCCTCTTCATCATCAGGCACTTGCAGTTCAAAATAGTGCCTTTACTGAGCCTGTTACTTTTCATGAAGCTGTGCAATTTACTGAGTGGCAAAATGCAATGAAAGCAGAGCTCAAAGCCTTGGAACTCAATGATACATGGGAAGTGGTTCCTCTTCCAAAGGGAAAGAAACCTGTAGGATGCAAGTGGGTCTACAAGATAAAACAAAGGGCTGATGGAACAATTGAGAGGTTCAAAGCAAGGCTAGTAGCCAAAGGGTATACACAGAAGTTTGGGACAGATTACTTGGAAACATTTTCTCCAGTTGTGAAGATGACTACAGTAAGGTGCATTTTGGCTCTGGCAGCTAAGAAAGGATGGGATCTTCACCAATTAGATGTTAATAATGCTTTTTTGCATGGTGAATTAAATGAAGAGGTGTATATGAGGCTGCCTGAGGGTTTAGTTGCACAATCAAACCTTGTTTGCAAGCTTAAGAAGTCCATTTATGGCTTGAAGCAAGCAAGTAGGCAGTGGTTCTCCAAGTTGGCTACTGAGTTAAAGATTCAGGGTTTCTCTCAATCCAAGTGTGATTATTCCTTGTTTATCAAGCATTCAAGCTCTTCTATCACCATAGCAGCCATTTATGTTGATGATATAATCTTGACTGGAAATGATAATGCAGAAATTCAAGCTTTAAAACAGCATTTGCATCGAGTGTTTAGCATCAAAGATTTGGAGAAGCTAAGTTTCTTTCTTGGGATGGAAATTGGGTACCTTTCTAATGGAGGTATCACTGTCACTCAACACAAGTTCACTAAGGATTTGTTGTATAGTTCTGGGATATCTCAATTCAAAAAGGCAGTTACTCCTTTGCCATTGAACACAAAATTGGCTTCCAATGATAGTCCTTTGCTGGATGATCCAAGTCTTTACAGGAGTCTTGTTGGAAAACTCAATTTCCTCACTCATTCAAGGCCTGATCTAGCCTACTCAGTCCAGCATTTGAGCCAGTATATGCAAGCTCCTACGCAAGCACACATGTCTGCATTAACACATGTGCTCAATTATGTCCATTCTACAATTGGTCAAGGCATCATTTTGCAAGGTGCAGACAATTTAACATTGCAAGCATACTCGGATTCTGATTGGGGTGCTTGTCATGACTCCAGGAGATCCATTACAGGCTATGTAATGCTATTGGGTAAGTCTCCAGTAAGTTGGAAGTCCAAGAAACAGCCGACTGTCTCTAAGTCATCCTCTGAAGCAGAATATCGTGCCATGTCCTCTGCTGCTTCAGAAGTTACTTGGCTAGTTAGATTATTTGGGGAGTTGGGTCTCACTGATCTCAAGCCTGTCACCTTGCATTGTGACAATCAATCTGCCCTACATATTGCCCGCAATCCCGTGTTTCATGAACGAACGAAACACATAGACATAGATTGTCATTTTACTCGAGAAAAGGTGCTTACTTGAGGGTCTCCTTCAGTTGACATACCTTCCAACAACATCACAACTTGCTGATGTTTTCACAAAAGTTATGCCTTCAGCTCATTTCAATACCTTGTTATCCAAACTAGGCATGTTTCCTACCCATGGCTAGTTTGCGGGGGGGTGTTGGTTATTCCAGCATAAGCATGCATGGGCATGGCATTTACAATTGACTCCAGCAGCATACTCCAGCACCAGCATTACTTCCAACCCTTGCAACAAGGTTATTTCAGGGTTTTCAGCTAAGTTTGTTATTTGGCGTATTGCTCAAGCTCCTTCTGCTAGTTGTCACCTCAATTCTGTTATGAAGAATGCCATGTCAGCAATCCGATCCTCCTTGATTTCAGTGCACTCATTGGCTGCTTCTCTCTTACACGGATTGGGATTATTTTGTGCTTTCTCGTGCTATTGTACTATATATACATTGTTGTACAATTGTAATCATTCAACACTTTTCATATTTTTCAATGAATTCCAGATTTCTCTCATCTTTCTCTTCTCTAGATTTTATCTTCTTTGAGTTGCATTTTGTTACATATACTGTACAAAGTTATCCCAACAATGATATGGAATTAAAATTTGGGAATTCAATACTGATATTTCTCGAACAAGTACATTGATTTTAAATAATATAATCATAAAGAAATTTAGTTCTCTTTGATTTCCAAATGAGTTCGAGGAATTAGAAATGTATTATGAATCCATGATTTCAATTTCTATATTTGAATTACTAAAATTTAGATCAAATAATTAAATAAAGTTTGTGTTCTCAAACGCTATCTTAATAGTTTTTCGTCTTTAATTTAATTAAAAAACATTATTGCTTATATAATTATCCAAAATGCGCGTCCTAGCTAGATAACAATATATACGACGACCACAATGAACATCTAGTACGATCAGATATTATCGATTGCACCAATAATCAACGTGTAATAGACTCATAGCTAGGCATATATTTTCAAATGAATTTCATTTTATTTTATACAAATATAATCTTAGTTTCTTGACAAAAACTAAATAAACTAATATATAGAATGATATAGTAACATTAAAACTCTGTTCCCTTGGACTAGAACTGAACTAAACTGAATTATTTATGTGAGAAGAAAATTAGGAAACTAAACTGAGCCGAATTTAACTAAATGAAACTAAACTTAATTGAAAAAAAGAATGATACAAAATAAACTTAATTAACTCAAGTATCATAGAATTAAGTCCAAAGAAACAGGGCTCGAGTCTTTCCACAATAAAAGGAGAACTCAGAAAATGTAAAGAAAGAGACGTCGTCACTCATTCAAACCCTAATAATAAGTACTAATCTTGAAGAATTAACTCTTCTTTCTACTTACAGATTGGCAGAAACAACGTTCTAATCATAATTAGTTTTATAATTATAGTTATTATATATATTGTAATCCTTGCTAGTTGCTAGCATTATATGGATTAAATAATTAGATTTTGGGCAAATATGACTCATGACTGCGATGCTAATCAAACAGCTCGCGAAGAAGACTTCGATTAAAGTTGTAATATAGTTGACCCTAACAACTGCTAGGCTAGCTAGCTAAGATTTATGAGTATTTTCCTTCAAATTAAATGGTGTGATTCCTTAAATTTTGGGTCAATAATGTTTAAACTAATCCTTCATTCATTCCAATCTACCTCGTATAAGTCATATCTCATTCATTCATTCATTCCCAGCTCTCACGTTTTTGCTAAGGTTATGTTTTTGTGTGTGGTGGCAACCACATGTAGTTTGGTGTGGATGGGTCGGACAATAATGTGAAACAAAATAAATTTACAATTAAATTTAAAGAAATTTCAAGAAAATAAAAATTACGATTTTATACAAGACAACTATGATTGCAAATGAATCTTTCCATATTTGTAAAAAATAAAATTTGACAACCTAAAAACAAAAGCAAATATTGATATATTTAGAGCACTTGCAATGGTGAATTTTTTCATCATTCATCCCTCTCTCTCTACCACTTTCTCACTCATCTTTTATCTTTCTAAGAAAATTTCCATCATATTCATTACAATCATGACCCAAAAAATCACTTCATCCCTCTCTCTCCTACTATTTAACTCTACCCCACAACACTTTCTCTCTCATCCAACTCATCATTTTCCTTTAATTTATTCCTTTTTAATATAGTTTTATTAGGATTAGAGCTTATAATCACTCGAGATTAGCGATAAATTTAATTTGTTTAACTGTTAATTTTCGGATTAATTTTTAATTTTCGGATTAATACTTAATTTCGGATTAATTAGTTGTTAATTTTTATTTATTTTTTTATAATTTTTATTTAATTTAAACAATTTTTAAAATAATTTTATAAATACAAAAATAATTGTTAACTAAGAGAAATATAAAAATGTTTCAAAATATAGCAAAATGGGTGTCTATTTGTAGATCTTGAAAAGTTATGAATTTTGGTATTTTTTTTTTTTTAATTTTTTTATAAGCACGAAATTAGCAAATAAACAAAACAATTAAAAGAGTAAAAGTGACTGGCAGGGACGCGTGTCACAGCCTCATTGGGCCGCGTCACCTGCCAGTTTGTCAGCTCAAGTTATTTTTTTTTCAGTCGTTGAGTGCAAAACGCTGCACTTCGTGTCTCCCACGCATGAAACTACGTCGTTTTGGCATTTTGGAGGGCAAAAAAAATTATTTTTTAGCGCCTTGCTGGCGCGGGACCCACACGATGCTGCGTCTCAATTCTCGTCTTGCCAAGACGCAAAGGAAGACGCATCTACTCAAGACATTTTCCATCATCACAAGAATCACCATTGTACATGATGATTTTTTTGGTCTCTTTAAGACAAGACCCAAAAAATCACCATTACAACTGTTCTTAAGGATATTTTATAAATATTTTGTTAGAAAAAAGGTAAAATAAAATAAAACTAGTTGCTCATATTCATCCGTAGTGGTAGGCGTTTTTTGGACGACCATTGTAAAGTTTTTGATATTTAGACTACCAATTAGTTAATTGTGTGTCAATTTCACATATAAGTATATGAGGTCATTATATCTAAGATGATGAAATAAAATCTAATTTTAATTTGGGGAATACTATTCGAAGTCCACTTTTACTAGAATCAAAGTTCACTTTTCGTGTGAATTTCCCAACACGTCCTTCCTCCAATCCCCTCCCTAACCACCCAACACACCTCACCCAACACCAACAACCATCACCCAAGGCACCCTACCACCAAAAACCACCACCTGACACCACCCTACCACCAACAACCACCACCCAACACCACGTAAAAAACATGTGGGCTTTGAATGGCATGGACGTGTTGCCTAGGCGTCCAGACCATGGTATGGACGCCTTGCATAGACGTCTATGCGTTGGTGGTTACAGAGGTGGAGAATCTGAAGGGCAATATGGAAAGTTCACACGAAATGTGGATTTTGATTCCAGTAAAAACGGACTTCGTTTAGCAATCCAGTTTTAATTTATACACTTAGCTAACATTGTCATTTAATTGTACTTCATCTAATTTTGAGTTGGACTTTTATTAACGCTTTTTTTTCTAAATTAAATTTCTTGTGCTTGGATCATATTAATTAATTAATCATATAATTATTATTATAATTCTAATATATCTATGCATTATAAATATAACAAAATCAATGTTTTTTTTTTAAAAAAAAACTCCATTTATTAATTAGGATCAACTTGGTCATAAGAGGAGTAAGAGCCAATAATCATACTTCTTTAAAACACTTGATGATGAAGATGATGAGTAAATTCCAAAAAACGAAGATTATTAAAGAAAAGAAGCAACTTGTTATCACGACCGAAATAAAAATGCTAAAATCAAATAATATAATCACGAGTTATTACATTTCCATCTCATTTCCAGCGCGTTGATCAAGTTGATAACATTGACTTGACAAAGTCTGCTATTGAACAACCAGTCTAACATACGCATATAATAATGCTTATTTAACTTTCAATAATTTATCCCAAATTAAGTAACGTACTTACTAACTCAATTACTACACCTATATATATTGCTTAACCCCAATCTCATTTGTTCATCATTATTCATCACTCTAAATTTCATTCAACATTTTTTATATCGAATTATACATTTTCTATCATCATTAATTAGTTGCTAATCGAAGTCATATTATTATGGAGAAGCAACAGCATGCTGCAATGGGAATCCCAGTTGGTGCACCCCAAAACAATCAGCTAGCTGTTAATGGAGAGTTTTCTACTGGTCTTTGCGATTGTTTTTCTGATGTTTCTCTATGTAAGTCCATTACCATTACTTTTATCTTCTTTTTTTTTCGATGCAAATGAGCCACAACCCATATGGGAGGTATTTATATTAGTATGTACAAGTGGGATTTGGATCTGTATGTGACATATTGTACACAGACTAAACGACTGGGCCATGATCGATCTTAATATGGTCTTATAATATAAGATAATCCTTGTATTTTGGAAAACAAATGATGATTAATGTGCCTTAATGTTAATTATGCAGGTTGTATGACATGCTGGTGCCCATGCATCACTTTTGGACGCATAGCAGAGATTGTTGACAAGGGCTCATCATGTAAGTAATTAAGCATTATTATTACAACATAAAATCATAATTAATGCCATATTATATACTTAATTAATGATATAATTAATAAAAATTCTAATAATTGTGTGCAATTTATTTATGTTGATGGTGCAGCATGTGGAGTGAGTGGCGCATTATACTCGCTACTGATGATGTTAACTGGGTGTCAATTCATATATTCATGCACGTATCGTTCAAAGATGAAAGCTCAATATGGAATGCCCGAAAACAGTTGTGGTGATTGTTGTACTCATTTTTGGTGTGAGACTTGTGCCTTGTGCCAAGAGTACCGTGAGCTTCAACATCGCGGCTATGATCTTGCCCTCGGTAATCAATCGTCTAAACTCTCTCTATCTCTGACCTTAATTAATTCGATTCATTGATTATCATTCGATCATCTATATATATACAAAGTATATATTTTGACTTAGATGATTAAATCAATAGTTGTTACTTCGTGGTGGTATGACTTTTTCAACTTTATTTAACTCGGATTACAATTTGGGAAAGAAGATATAATTTATTTACTTTGCTTGTAATTTGAGTTCGAATTTTACATGAGTTTTTGTAACGTAGGAGGTAATATATTGGTCTAATTAATTTATTTGTTATGGCGTGTAGGATGGCATGGTAACATGGAGAGGCAGAACCAGGGGGGCGTGACCGTGCCTCCGTCGATGCAAGGTGGCATGACCAGATAAGCTGGTGGAGACTGGAGACTTGAGCATCCATGTTCTTGTGTAGATGAAGAGATTATTCTTGTGTGATTTTGTTCCTTTTTTTCCTCATTTATTTAAAGTCTTATCTTAATTTCTAATTTAATGAGTTTTATTATATCTTTGTTCTTTTATTTTATTACGTGTGAGTTGTTATTTGTGAGGGTTTGAGCTTAGAGTTGTAAAATGTGGTATATGATGTAATTTAATGCTTTGTTCATTCACATAGTATAGTAGTCTTTGTGCTAGAAGTGCTGTTTGATCAATAAATCGATCTATTGTATATTTTACTTTCAACAACTAATAAAAAGTTGTTACTTTAATTAGTATTTTTTACTCTAATTCAATTAGGACCTTTCCTTCTAAATAAAATTTGCATTAATATAATGTATGTGTACTTTTATTACTGTTTAGTGTAAACCCAAAAAATTTGGACAAATTCTACAAAGGAGCTGAGGGAAAAAAACAAAACAAAGAAGAAAAACTAAAATGAATTGAAGAAAGAAAAAGGGTCAAAAACAATTTAATGTTGAAATTAGACAATTTTCGACCTAAACACCCTTTAAAATAAAATCACTAATTCAATCAACTTTAAGATGACGCATTCTTCTTATTTTACTGGGATTGAAGATTTCACTTAAAAATTTAAAATATTTTATAGAGTATAAAAAGGGTATGATTTCAACTCGATCTCAACCATTAACTTTACCTTTTTGTTGCTATATCTAGTAACATAGTACCAAGCATCAACCTGATCTGATAAGAAGGTCGTGGCCTCGTGGGGTTTAAAGCACATATACATTCATCCATTCTACAATAATGAAATATTAAAAGCTTGGTATGATGACATGGTATGTGTCACATCTACATTTCAAGTCTAATAGACTCTCGATCATGTGAGGAGGTATAATAGAATACAATTATTATTCTTGTATTTCAACCATTTACTTAAACGTTTGGCTGAGATTGTAGATTTCACCGACGACGTAAACGTTGAGATGTTTTTTGAAATAAGGTAGACATTGACACATTGTGATTTGTGAATTGTGATAAACCAATGACGACATTGCTACTAGCTAGCCTACTAATAAAATGACTTTGCATCCAAACAACCCAAAAAGCCAATATAAAGTTACTGTTCAAAATGAACAGTGAAATGACGGTTTTGCCCCAGCCAGGTGCCACGTCAGACGCCATGTGTGTGCTCACTCATCAGATGCAACAACGCAGTGCAAATACATCTCGCCACATTCATCGACAATTCCACATCTTCCCTCACTACTCTCACCTCCTCCTTCAACAACCTCTATTTTTTTCCCCCTGCGATGGTTCTCCCCGCGTTTTCCGTCGCCGTCTCACGCCACTGCTTTTTACAGTGACGTCAGGTCGTGTTGTGGGTGTCTGCTACCCATGGCCAATTGAAAAGGGGAGGAAGCTAAAGGATCGTTAAGGAGAAGCTGAAACAAATGGTTGCAATTGAAGGTTTCCCATTAAGTACCAATTTCGATTGTAAGGTTTGATTTTGTTTTGTTAATTAATAGTTTTGTTTTGTTCAAATTAGGGTTTTCGTTCGAATTTTAGGGTTTGAGTTTGGGTTTTCGATTTGGAGTTTTTTGGGTTCAATTTAATTTTGTTTCCTCAGTTTTTTTTTTTCCATTGATTATAGTTATTTTGAGTAAACACAAAACACAATTTTTTTTCATTGATTGTGTTTGATTCTGCATTTTGCGAGTTTGTGATTGGAAAAGGGAGAAATATAGGAAGAAGAAAGTAGTGGAAAAAATGGATTACAGAGGAACTCCGATGCGAAAGCCGCACACATCAACAGAAGATCTATTAACTTGGTCGAAAATCCTCAGCTGATTCTCCTTCTCTCTCCTCCGCTAATCGTCTCATTCGTAATACTCAGGTAAATTTTTTTTCAATTTTATGTCTTTTTTAATCAATAATGATGGATTTTTCTGAGTCAATTGAGTCATAACTATTTTAATAAGATTTGATACTTTTTCTTTTCTTCGTTTCTATTTCTGGGTTTGTTTAGTAGAGAATTTAATTAATGGGTATCATTTGGTATACGTATCTTCTCTACTACTGATATTGTTTAAAAAATTTGGGGTTTATTTATAATTATGAAAAGTTTGATTTTTAAGAAATTTACTACTTATATTTCATTTCCGGTAACTGAAAATGAAAATAAAATGTAGAAAATAAAATAAAAAAATGTGGTGATTTGGATTAATTGAAATGTGCAGCCTTCGGATGGGATCAGTAAGGTAGTGTTTGGAGGTCAAGTGACGGATGAAGAGGTGGAGTCTTTGATGAAAAGGTAAGATTAATTTTTGATTCTCATGCTTCACCAAACTTAATTTTCTCACGTTTTTCTGTTTTGTAAATCCCCGTTTTCATTAATTGGCAATTTCATTTCTTGTTGTACTATGTGATTTGTTTGAGTTTCAAGTTAGATTCAATGGATCTTTGGTCTTCATGTATGGAATTAATAACATGGGTTTACATTAATGCGTTTATACATTAGAACACCTTTTTGGTTGATTTTTAGTGCAAATTTAAATGTTTGATGGTCTGTTGAAATTGTTTGGGCTGTTTGAGTTTTGAATGTCTAATGAATTCACATAAAATCTTGTGTAATTTAATCAGTGTTACACTGTTATGTGCATTTTTGTATGTTGTGCTGAGTTTGTTCGCATTATAATTGAAGTTTTGTGCAACTTTGAGAAGCTAAGCTCAAATGATCAATGTGTTCCTTGGATTATTGATGATTGGAAACGGTATTCATCTCAATCTTTATTGTTTAATGTGACAAGTATGCATATGTGCTTCTTGAATCCGATTAATTGTGTTCCATGTTTATCCTTGTGTATTTGTTCATGAGAAGTAATTAAGAATCCGATAGCCTGGAACGTGTAATAGGATGTAGAATATAAGACGATATATAATTCATCTTAAAGTCAAAGTCTCAAACCAAAAATGCATCTTACTAATGAACATGTCATTTATCACTCTCATAGGGGTAATTGGTTGAGCTTTATGGCTATGCATAGTTAGTCTCATAGGCTAAAAATGAGAGATAGAAAGTAACATTAAATTGGTCTGCATCCAAGCTGTCTTTTGGTTTATTTATTTTCAGTATAATCACTTTTAAATGCTAAAGATTACTATAAAATTTGATTATGAAACAACCAGGTTACAAGAATTTGGACATCTAAACTTTAAAGATCCAGGTAGCGGGGGCGGAGAGTGCTTCCCTTCTCGATAAAGTATGTGACTACAGCAATTGTGTTTCGTTGAGCTCTTTTATTTTCTGTCAGTTAGTATTATTTTTTGCATACTTTGTGAAGTATAATTTTCAATATCATTTGACTGCAGCTGGATATGCTACAATAAGAGAATGAAAATGTCCTTGAACAGGTACATTCACTGCCCTTTTCAGGGAAAACATTTATAAGTTCTTTTTCTTGCTGGTCTAGATAATAAGATTTTTTATAATTATTGCAGTTCGAGAAGCCAGAGAAACGTGGAGAAGCAGAAGCCAGAGCAAATGAACTGGAAAGACAGGTCCGTATCCTTCACTAGGTATAAGTCTGTCATTTGCAGGACTTGCTTTGGCAAGATGGAGAGTAAATGATGTAATTGTAATCTATGCTGAACTTGTTTTCTGCAGTTTAAGAGTTGTTTTAGAGTGTAAGTTTGTATCTGTGTTTGTGGACTCTACTCCATAACTGTTGTCTATATTGTAATCAAACATCCAATTGATGATGAATTGTTTGAATTAGTGATGTTTTGATTACTGGGTTTATTTGATTTGTTGTTTGGAATGTCCAGATCAACCAAAAAAAATTGTTTTTTTTTGGTTGATATAATGCCAGATTCTAATACTTTGATTATGGATTTTGGTCATTGAGCTAATTCAGACGTTTGATCCTGAAGTTTGGGATTTGTCCTTGTTTTGTGTTATTGAGCTAATTCAGACATTCAGACATATGATGATTTATCAGACATTCAGACATATGATGATTTATTCAGACACTTGAAAACAATGTCAATTGTTTCTTTATCTTTATATACTGTTCATAATGCAGTTACAGTGGAATGCGATTGGTGATTATAGTTACTAAGTTATATTGCTGTGCAATGAATGACTAGCTGTGCCGTAGTGGTGTATTGATGGACTTAAGGAGTAGATCAGTTGCAAGTAATGGCTGCATAATATATGCATTTCCCACAAAAATGGTTTTGATACCTTTTACCGGCAGCCGTAACTGTATTCCTTGTCTTCGCTTCATTGTGAACCAGCAAAGGGCCTTATCCATTGCTTGATCTATTTGTTGCCGCATACGGAGTATTATCTTGTCATCCCTAATTGTTTGTTGCTTTGACTATCAGGTGGTGCATTTAAATAAAAGAATGGCAGAAGAGACACATATCCTCGCTTCACTATGATTGGTCAAAGCCTTGGTTCAGTTTACCTCGCTTGGGAAGCTCTCTGCAAGTTTACACCTGTGTATTTATTGACCGTGGTTATGCTTTTACTCCCACTGGCAAGGCTTTTTGGCTGCAAAGTCATCTGCTACACTAATTATCCAACCATCAGTTTGGATATGGTTTCTCGGGTTCGTGAGAGGAGCGCTTTGTATAACAATGATGCCTCAATTGCCCGAAGGTGTGTTAATCATCTTTTGAGTTATGGTTTTTTTAAGCTCTTATTTTAATATTAAGTTTGATGAAGCTTTGCCAAAAGGACTGTGTGGACAATAATTTAATCAGATTCTTTCTTTAAGCGGCTGATTACTCTGAAGCAACAACTAGAAACTCTGTTGTATGATTCTTGTTTGCATCACTAATTATAAACTGCTTACCTTTGATATTAAATTGGTTGATACCTGTTATTGCTGATGCATTCTGCTTTGGGGATTCATTTATTTCATTATGAATTATAAAAACATGATTCTGTATGTAAAAATATTGATTTGAGAATCTTAACATTTTCTAGAGGCTTTGCCAAGATCTTGGAGGTAACACTTATCTCCCTGAGGGAGAGCATTGGGGTTTATTTGATTTGTTGTTTGGAATGTCGCAGTTAAAAGGCTGAAGGTCCAGTCTCACCGGCGAAGTGCAATTTCAAAGAAGGTATAGATGATTGGCTTAGCTCTACATCGAAATCTTCTACACTTATACGGATTTTGTATGACACCTAACGAGAGATTGCCTCATATATCTTACATGCCAAATGGGAGTGTTGCTGATCGGTTGAGAGGTTGGTTCTGTATTTATGTTACTTCATCTTTATATAATGTAGTTGGTTTTGTATTTATGCTTATCTCATCTTAGTTCAGTGATCAGTAGCATCAGTTTCTTTATAAATCTAGCAATAGTGGTACAATCAAAAGCTTTCAATACAAAGTAGATGTAGATGACCGATAGTTTGCTTCTCAATATGTTACGTGACTCAAGTACAGAGTATCTAGAAACAACAAGGGTACTTGTCCATAAAGTCGGAATACCCTGTATGTGAAAATTTACAAATATGGCCTGATTCAATAAAAGCAAGTTTGCGATTGTTTTAGTCCTAATTCAAATAAGCAAATGCTCTATATTTTCAGTACTTGAATACTTACACAAATATGTCTTTGAAATGACTGATTACTCTTTTGAATATGTAGTGAAACCATCCTGTAACTGGAGTCTGTGTGATGTGGATCTATTAGCATTCTTTTTTCTTCTCTCCGTTCCCTTAATTTTTTTCCCTTTTGGAATCAGGAGAGATGAAAAAAGATGAAGGGATGATAGAGTATTAATGTGACAATCAGGAAGATAAATTGTGCATGGGGAAATATAATTAGTGTAATTTCTAATTTAGTGGTTTGGAAAAATGGGACAACGCAATACATTTTGGCTGTTTTTTCCAAATAAAAGTGGTATATGGATGAGAATTATCTTAGCAATTGTGGTAGCATACCAAATGAGACCATCAATTTAAAGGAACACTAATTCTGGAAATGAGAAACGGAATGGAAGGTGTAAAGATTTTGACAATCAGATGCATTTAGAGAACTGAGGAGAATGGATGACTAGATTTTTTTTAGTGCACTTATTGTATGCTCTATATTGCTTTTCAGATCCGTGTAGGATCCACCTACTCTAGATTGGAGCAAGCGCTTGCATATTGCTTTGGGGGCTGCTCGTGGACTTTTGTACTTGCATGAGCAGTGTAATCCAACGATTATTCACAGGGATGTCAAAGCTGCTAACATCTTGCTGATGAGAGTTTTGAAGCTGTAGTGGGAGATTTTGGCCTCGCAAAGCTCTTGGACAGGAGAGATTCTCATGTTACTACTGCTGTGCGTGTACTATTGGTCATATTGCCCCTGGTATCTAAACATTAAACATTACAAATGTAATGATTAATTTGTATTAAACAATAATTTCAAGTAATGTAAAGTGGAACACGGCGCGCGTGCGCGCGCCGTGTAACACTAGTATAGAAAAAAACACAGTAGGATATTTCGACGAATTAACGATGAATAATGCCAAAGTCAATTGCATATACATCTACAAAACATATAACTCGACTCATACGGCGGGCTTTGACACATTGAATTGACACATTAGTTTATATGGTTGGCTTGTTCTTGGTCTTCAAAGACTTCAAATTAGACCAAAACACACGTTTCGTAAATCGTAATGTGTTAAATTTTAATACTTTTAATTTGGAGGGCTGCCTAGTCAATCCAGTAAATTGACAAAAAATTTGTTTAATACCAACTGACGTACATGTATTCTGTAATGTGAAATTTACGTCTGCTTGATCCACTTGGTAATAGTATAATAAGCTTGGCGGCCTCAGCAACTGCTTTTTTCGCGTTGAATAGACTCACACAACCTTAATTAGCCCGTAATGTATACTACGAGAAATCGAGAATACTCCCTTCGTTCCATATACGAAGTATAATGATACCAGTAATACCACAATAGTGAACCGTTTGTATTTAATCGAGCAAAGATTATATGAGTAATAATAGAAATGGAAGGAATAAAATACGGAGTATAAAAAGTAATATTAATTTAATTAAGATTAAGAACCTATTTACATTAACTTATTTTCAGTTCAGTTTGGTTTCATTTAATGTCTTTTAACTAATTCTTATTAATGAAATCTTTATTATTTTCATAAAAAATTAAAATCTCTAATTTGTTTGTCGTCTTTTGTTGGTTTTTTAATAATAATAATAATTTTATAGGTACAAGGTTTAATTTTCTTCTTTAGATCCCCATAGGTTTACTTTTTCATTCCACAAGTATATATCAATTAAGAAAAATATATGAACAAACATATATAATTTAAAATTTAAACCACAATAATAATAGGATCTTCTATTGAAAAAGATATTTTTAGCTAAAAAAAAACTATACATTGACCAATAATGGAGTCTTTAACTTGAACCCCACCAATATCTTAGTCACATTACTCACATGCATGAACTCATGAAGTGTATTCTTCGATTTAATGATCAGCAATAATTACATAACTTGAACCCCACCAAAAAAAAAAAAGCCTAGAGTAAGCAGCCACCACTCAGTTTAGTTGATCATCTCTTTCTTCTTCTCGATATTATCCATTCAAATTAAAGAGACTTCATTTTCTGTGTACTAGTGAAACATCATATTACATTCATATCATTCATTCTGTTATTATTATAATTATAATTATAATAATATAATAAAATAAAGGATAGATGAAGCAACAGCCTGCAATGGGAGTTCCAGTAGCTGAGGTATATGCTGCTGCACCCCGAATTCGGTCATCGCCTGCTGTAGGAGAATTTTCTACTGGTCTTTGTGATTGTTTCTCTGATGTTTCGCTTTGTAAGTTTCTCATAACTCAACTACGTACTGTTAAAGTRAGTACAAATATAGCTGAAATAAGAACCGAAATACGTATATTGCAAATCCTCTAGTCCTAATATTCATATATCACACAATATATATTTGCAGGTTGTTTGACATGTTGGTGTCCCTGTATTACCTTTGGACGTATAGCTGAAATCGTTGACAAAGGATCATCATGTAAGTCATCAATCAACTCCGTCTATGTAACATTGTCGGTGCCTGAATTTTACTGAACTGAACTTAACTGAATATACTGGTTTGTGATGCAGCATGTGGAGTGAGCGGGGCATTATATTCATTAATATTAATGATTTCGGGATGTCACTGGATATATTCATGCTCATATCGCTCAAAGATGAAAGCTCAATATGGGATGCCCGAAAACAGTTGTGGTGATGGTTGTACTCATTTTTTGTGTGAGCCTTGTGCATTGTGCCAAGAGTACCGCGAGCTTCAACACCGTGGTTATGATGTTGCGCTTGGTAAGTTAATCATTGTATTATTCTCTGATTACATCTTAACAATAATCATGAGTTGAATCATTGATTTTGACATTATAAAATAGACATTAGTATTTGGCATATTTGTGTTTTAATTATTAGTTTATTACATAGGGTGGCATGATAACATGGAGAGGCAAAATCAAGGAGGGATGACCAATCCTCCGATGCAAGGTGGCATGACACGATAAGCTCGTTGAATTTCAGAAGGTCCAAGATTATTGGAGAAGAATATTCATATCAATGTTGTTCTAGCTTGTTGTTTTTCCTTCTGTGATTAGAATTTTGATTCTACATTTTTTATTTATTTGGATTTCGGAGTTTGCATGTCTTTATATCACTGCAAATTTGTAATTCTGTTGTAAACTCAAACCAGAATGTTGTGTATGTGATCAGTAGTGATTGATAAAACCATCCTGTTGCGATAATTTCGACCCAAAGACTTATAATTTTCCACCTTCATTATAATATATGGACTAAATTGTCAAAAACAAGATAATAATCACCTCAATTTGTAAATAGGTTTGCCATTAAATGAAACCTAAAAACTTACAAAGATTCAAAGAATCCCTTTATGCAAGTGTAAAMAAAGAGAAGCTTAGAATCGGTTCAGATCTTGTAGTTTATAATAATACAAGGTTCGTGCATAGATTTATTCATTACTATCATCATTGTTAATATTAGGTTGCCACTTTACAATAGCTAGGGTATGTCGCCCACCACAAGCTATAAGGTTAGCACGCCAGTGACCTTCAGCTTTCTCCTCCTCGCTGACGGTTTTGGGAGGTGGGAGGTTTATAGGCACTTCCATTGGATGACCAGTTGTGACCTTCCTCCCGTATCCTAAACGACCATGATCACCTCGACCATACTGCAAACACACAAGGGGTAAAAAGAGAAATGACATTAATTTTCAGTAAAAACAGTTGAAAAGATCTAATGAGTCAATAATAACCACATTCTCCACTTTCTCAGTTCAAAGCCAACAAGTGAGCAACATATTTTTGCTCAGGTTCAGAATGACAGTTCCTATTTAACACGGAGGTAAAGCCTAGAGTTTACTCCTGTTACAACCAAGTCTGCAGTGTTGTGGTGTTTCCCCCAAAGCACTTGCATCTTCAAAGATTCAAGGGAAAGAAGAAATTGGTTTAAAACCCATACAATTACACTACATCATCAGTGTTATGTTACTTCCTTACTGCACTGCTGGTTTATCTTGTGGGTATAATATGAGATACGAAGAACTGCATATTTTACTATTACTACGAGAGACTTTCATGGTATAAAGACTTAAAACAAATTGGCAAATTGTATAGGTTCAATGTGTTTCCAATATACTACCTCATGAGATTTCTGATCATGCCTAATACTCGTCAGTCCAGATATGCACAAACCAGCCTTTCAATGTACACATTGGATGTGAAGACCAAAATCCATATAGCACAGTTGACTATGCTTAAGTATTCAGCTATGATGCCAAAAAAAAAAGCTCGTAATGGATTGAATACCCCATAGTGCATCATAAAAAGGAGTGATGGGAAAGGCACTTACAGAAAATATGCGTCCATCTCGGGTCAGTGCAACTGAATGAGTCCCTCCACATGACACCTGATGATCATTGTCAATGTCACACTTAATTGAACCAAAAAGATATACAAGTATTCAAAAGGGTCATRACTACATCAGGAAATCATTCCTATCAATTTAACAACAGCTTTCCGAAGATTAACAGCGTAGGTACTTAAATTTTAAAAGAAACACTATACACTGAGTAATTCATTTATGCAACACGTACAAGGGAATTGTATCAACTATTTAATCATCTATCTTTTTGCARCACAATCTCATACCAACTCACATAACTGACACAAGGCAATTAGTTGACGAATCGAGCACATGATATTCATGACAAAATGGAGTACATTAGTATTTCACCCTCTACAATCCGTGGTTCACACCAAAAACTAGATGGGTGTAAAATATAATAGAAACTTTTTACTCCCTCCGTAACGAAATATTTCAACAAATGTATTAAGGGCCTTAAAATTGCAAAATAAGTTAATGAATGATTAGAGTCAAAATTAATGGGGTTGTCCCCCCAAAAAAAAGAAGGAAAGAAATTGGTTTTATATTATTGTTAAAAGAGAGTGATTTGAGAATTTCGCCATTAAAAATTAAGCAAATAAGGAATGTTGTACAATTATTGAAAGTTTTTTGTTACACCTATTAATAGAAACTGTTAGTTTTACGTTACGGATGGGGTAGATTTTAAGAAACACTGCTAAAAAACCATTGAGAAAGCAAATAAAAAAGAAATCAAAGACAAGCTAATGGAATAGAATATTTCTTTTACGTTCAATATAGGATTATAAACGAGGAAACAATCACATTTAAAGTTTTCTATTGCAATGTTTTCTTGTTAAATGACCCTAAAAAATGTCACAAGAGGATTTCATACCTGAACTATATCTTCTGCGGCTAAGAGTTGAACCTTCTGTGGCAACATTTTACTGCTCTTGTCATCTCCAAATCCAAGCCTTCCATGCTCTCCTCTACCCCAGCCATACACCTAGAACGACCACCCAAGGACAATTATGCTCAGCGAGCCAATTGAGAGAGAGAGAGAGAGAGAGAGAGAGAGAGAGAGAGAGAGAGAGAGAGAGAGAGAATATTTCCAGTTAATGAAAAGCTACAGTATTCGTTATGTGTTTGAACTTCCAACTGATATTAGATGATTGATTATTTAATACATGAGAGTAAACAAGCATGAATAAATAAAGTAAACAAAAAAAAAAATCATATCTAATTTTTTTATAATCTTCTACAGTTCTACCAGTCAATTAATAAAAGTCAGGGGGCAGAGTGGAAACTAGCTGATTAAATTGTGTGTGCACCGTGATCTGGAAGAGGTGCCCAGTCTGATTTGTTACTACTTGCTAGATGTGACAAATGCGGAAAAAAAAAAAGAAAAGAAAGAAAGAAAAGATTAACAAGAATACACTGAGATTAACATGGTTTAGCAACAATACAGTGGTCACTTGTACAGGCTGAGGAGAGGAAAAGTTTTATTGCTTAAGATTTTTCAGAGTACGTAATCAGGCTAGGTTACAATATCAATATCAGTAGTTTACATATCACCCCAACTAGCCAGTTATAACCATGATACAAATGGCACAGATCCAAGGAATAACATAGCAAAAACAAACTATGTCACTGCTATTCCAACTACAACCATATGCATTACAGGCAAAGTCTTTAATCTTTATGTGTGAAAAAAAAAGGGTAAGACAATCAGAATTGAGCTAAGGCTACATAAGTATAAAGCAGAAAATTATCACAGAAGATGTCAATTTGCATCATTAAGAGTTTATTAAAATCTTTTCCAAATACATGTATACACAGCTTTTTATAAAGCACATACCTCTCCTTCATTTGTCAACGCAGTTGAATGCCACCCACCAGCAGCAATATCAACCTAGTACCTCATAAACAAATACCAGCAAGACTCAATGTATTAGTTCTATTATTCATTAATGGAGCAGCAAAGAATATAACCATCACAAATGACACCATGGAAAATCCTAAGCTAGCCAAGAAATGAAGTAGACAACTGACTGCTGCTTATGATAAAGGACCAGATAAGCAAACATGCTATACATAACCATGTTGCAGGAGTCGTTGTAACGTTTTAGGTTGTGATCTTGGTTGAGTATCTCCAGTTCCAAGCTCCCATACTCATTATTTCCCCACCCATAAGTTCCTCTTCTTCAAGAGCAAATTATGAATGCCCCCACTGCAATTAACCGACACTTTTCAGGTCCTTGCACTCGAACAGGACAAAAATTTGCTTTCTGATGAAATAAAAGAGAATGCATGCTGAAAAGATTGAAAAAACACCAACAAAATTTCACATGCAAGAGCAAGTTGCAGTTGTCTTGCATAATAAAAGGGAAAGTATTGTATCAATCTTCTTTCTATAATAGAATTTTTTTAAAAAATAATTATTATAGCTGCAGAAGAAGTGAGAAAACCTACATATCACCAGGAGGCCATGGCTGACCCCAGGTCCATACGTGTCCTTCCGAGTAAGGACTATACTGAAGTGTACCTCGGCAGCAACCTGAAAGTTTGAACCATGACATCAGTTACCAAGTCTTGTGCACAACCCCCCTATATACAAATCAGACACACGTAGTGAGAAAATTATCCTATTGCAAGTTTGCAGAGTCTAGGGATGTCAGAGTACCTTTTACTATCCCCCTCACAAAGTTAAATTTGAACCTAGTCATTAAGCATAACTCATACACAAAGAAGCTTGAATTTGAAAGAAAATTATTTTCAATGCAAAAAAAGATAATCCTAGTCAGAAGGAGATACGAGAGTGTGTCATGGAAGTCCATCGCAATCAAAGCAGCAGAAGCAAACTACTATACTCGTAGAATTTCAAGTGCATGACCTGGCGAACTGTAAGCTTAGGTGCACATCGTTGTGGCTGTACAATTCCCTCCTCAAAGAGCTACCAGTTCGTCTTTCTCAGGATCTTCACCACACTGCCGTATTCTTACCACCTATAACATATCCTAAGAACCCGAGGGATTAACATTTCGATAATCTGCTTGTAGACGAAAATATTGTTAAAAGTCAAATGTATTCCAAACCTCTCATTGCACCTTACCTTGTCCATTTTCAAATGGAGTTTGAGACTATGAAATTTTATCAAAGATCAAAGTGTGCCAACAATGCTTAAAACACTATACCATATTACTAGTACTACATTAAACAGTCATTCACCTATTACTTCAATGGATAGACTTAGCTAACACACAAGTTATATCTCCGCAACTCATTACTTGTAAAATCTTTTGCATGAAAAGGAAAACGAAAGAAAGGTATACCCAGGCGTAAGTCCGGCCTTGCATCATCAACAGCTAGGCAATCCATCCACCAAGCGGCCTGAATTGAACACAACTCCATTGAATACTTAAGCAAAGAAATTAACTAAAGGCAAAGCTTAAACAATTCATAGGTCATTCATTGACTTTACCTGTACATTTTCTTATGGCAAGAGCTTTGACCTGACTGAACATTCTCAGTCTTTGGTCTCAGGTGGTTTCCCCAAAGTCCCTCTTTGGTTCCATCCCCAGTAAACAATACAACAACATTACCAAATTAATCATGATTAGCAAATCAATTCACTCCACAAAAATTGCAACATAAAAAATTTTAAATCCAGTTACCATAAGCTACTTTAGAGCACATTAAAGCAGAAAATAGTAACATCGGCAAACAAGATATCAAGAAAATGAAGATTAAAGCGCAACCCAGAAAAGAAGATTAGAACTTTCGTCCAAGATAACGAAAATCAAACATAAAAAGTGGAAAATTGAAATGATACTAGACCTTGTTATCTTCACAAAGAGCAAGAGAGTTACGACTTCCACCAACAACAGAAGAAACRCTGTAGTTTTGAAGAGCTTTAATTTGACAAACCCATTCTCTCTCTTCATTATTGCCAATTCCTAATTGACCATCTTCACCAGCGCCCCTGAAACCCCATTAAACCAACTTCATTAGCATTCATTAATTACTGCAAAAATAACCCGTGAAAATGAAATTTTCGAAAAGCAGAAGAAGAAAGAGATACCAAGCGATGACGGCGGTGTCGGCAGGCATGGGAGAGTCGAGTTGAGTTGAGTTGAGTTGGGTTTCGAGGAGAGAGAAAATGAGGAGTAAGTGGCGACAGTGGCGGACTGATGTGTGAAATTGAGAGAGAGAGAAAGCAGTCAAGTGAAGTTTGAGTTTTGCTTTCTTTGGTTTGGTTTAGTTTTGATTAGGGACAATTAAGGGTGGTGTTATGTTATGTGTGTTTTTCTAATTTTGATATCATTAGCGGAGTATCATTTCAACGCAAGTGAATCACTAAAGCAAGCAACTTTAAATTTTCTGTATAAATGATTTGATGCTAAATAACTATTTAATTGAGTTGGTGTCTTATCATACGGAGTATAACAAATCGAAAAGTATAAATAATTTTACTTTTTTGGTTGATTCTAATTATATTATAAAATATATGTTTTTTAAACTCGAAACTTTTTGGGTTAAGCACAAATTCGAATATGCTTGATTACTATGTTCGAGTACAATCCAATTCAAGTCAAATCGTGGTAACGACATTAGCAGTAGTAGGTTTGTAGAGAATTTTTTTTTTTTTATGAAGGTTAAACAAACCTCTTATTAATACAATAATACTCAATTTTGTTGGAATTCATACATGAGGGAATATGAAAATAATGACTGGCTTATAAATGAAGATGAAACATTTTGGTCATGATGTTTTTTTAAAAAAAAAAAGTAAATTAAAGTAATTTATGAGTCCCAATGTAAACCTTAGAAAAAGTTTGAGCTACTATTAGTTATAGATTTATTTGGAATAGATTTGTCAAAATGTAACATGACATAAGAACAAACTTCTAAAAAGTTTGTGCTATTGTTAATTTGCTATTGCCCTAAGTAGTAGCCTTTGAGCAAAATGTGTAATTCCATTGGATTTTCTTAAACAAATCGATTTGCTTCTTTTTTTCCCTCCAACATAAAATTAATACATTTCACTCATCTTTTTAAATGTATCATTATTTCACATAAAAATAATCGAGCTCAAGTTAATCACGAATCCATTAGTTCAATTCTCATGAGTCATGAATACCCAACAATTTACGATAAATTGCCTAACAACAATAACATTAACATATTCTCCGTACTATGCAAGTCGGGAAAACCATTGTCTCATCCAAAAGCATCCAATGGTTTTATATGGCAGTGACATATACCCGAATCCATCAATTTTAAAAGGACGTTGCTAGTGGACAGCAACTCAGCAACCACTTACTACTTTGTGTAAGTTATCACGAGATTCACGACTCACGAGAGACGAGAATATAGATTGAGCTAAACAACCACACTATGAGAACAAACACATAATCACACAACAGACATCAAATTGTGTCAAGAATCAAGCATAGCTCATAACACAATGCATTAACTTCGTCCTTAGTACAGCTCGGAAAAAGGACAAGATTATTCAAAAGTCAAAACCATAGCCGAAGTAGCTCTTTTGCATTGACAAACAAATCAAAGTACACAAATGCTWGAGAACAACAAAAATCAAATACTCCCTCTGGCCAAGGCAAAAGGCTTAAATTGTCGCAACATTGAACATATAATAACATAGCATAATCACGGTGTTTATAAATGTCTAAATAAAATTAAAAAAGAAAAAAAAACAAGAGAGAATACTAAATCCGAGTGCTACCWGCACTCGGGACTAAAGACCAAATGATTCTAATAATCCTAACTACTAACATTCAAATGACAACTATACTGAAGTTTCATGCCCATATTTCAAAGCATGATCCAACTTATCACTGCGATGGCTGAGTCTCGCCTGCTTCTCGTTTTCCACCAGCTTCCTTGATCTCATCACCACCCTCCTCCTGAAGATGAAATAGATTTTACCATGGTTAGATAAGGCTGAGGACAGTTTTAGTGGCATTAAACAGCCAGGAAAAAAAAACAAAAAAAAAAACAAAAAAAACCAAAAAAAAAAACTTCAAGGAGAATGGGTTGCCTGCAACACTTCAACAGAGCTGCCGCCACCCCATTTTCACTTGTCACTTCTCATTCATACAATCATACTTCGCATTAAAATAAAGAAAAAGTATATCACAAGGATTCACAACTACAAACAATGCCACTCACACCAAATGATGTACATAGTACACACGCTTTTCTTTAATGTCTCTGRGGAAAAACAGGTCTATGTACGTAGAGTAATGATAGAGTAATGAATAACTAATGATAGTGGCCTGGCATATAGATGCATGGCAAGAATTCCCTAAACCAAAGGAACATTTCTATCTARAMAGCTATTGTTTAACAAGTAMTCAAGAMCCCTCGGRCGATAATTCAAGAGGATATCTGATGCCAAGGTAATCAACTTGGGCAGGTACATTATCCCCAACAATTTCGCACAAAAAATTCAATGCATATTTCAAATACTCACAGCAAAATACTACAAAAAAAACTCTAAAATCTCACATCCTGGCTAACAGTTCTAATTTCCATTACTGGTTGCATGGTTTAACTTCATAGGTCTCTGAACCACATATTCAAACCTTAGTTCTTATGTTCTTTCAACTCAATCAGTAAAATGTGAACCGCAAATTCCATCGAAGGAAAACTTAGGTGAAAATAATATTAAGCCATACTGATGAGCAGTGTGCAAAATTTTGAAACGATAAGGATGACTTACTTAAAACTAATAAAAACAGGAACTACATGGATTCAGAATGGAATGATTAAAGAATGGAACTAATACGCATTGTCTTGAACCCAGAGGGTTCAGAATTTATCTCGCAGAAGCTGCAGATTAATGTGTGTCCTTAGTATACTCTCACCGCAATGTATCCAGCTCAGTAGATAGCCTCGGTCAAAAAGCCCGATAAAGAATGTCAAGAATTATCAGTTAACATTAAAAAAAAAAAAGAAAGCTGAGATCATGAAAG
Source organism: Bassia scoparia (assembly GCA_008642245.1). Classification (NCBI taxonomy): domain Eukaryota; kingdom Viridiplantae; phylum Streptophyta; class Magnoliopsida; order Caryophyllales; family Amaranthaceae; genus Bassia; species Bassia scoparia. The sequence goes on from SNQN01001901.1 coordinate 65,843, forward strand.
GTTCCACTTAAGAACACTATTTAGATATGTAACTATTTCTGTGAGGACAATTTTCATTACATTGTTTGAATTTAAACTTGGGCCATCGTTTTTATTTAAATTACAATGTATAAATTTAATTACCATACGAATAACATTCAATGAGCCTAATGAGTTATTAAAGTCAATATGTTCAGCAACCAAGGCTTACTCTTCTCTATACAAGAACGTTTCATACTCCATTCAAAAAAAAATTTTATCTAAGTTTTTACTTTTAAAAAACTCATGAATATACTCCTTGCCTATTGATTGGAGGACTTGCTTCATTACATGTTGAAAGCCAGAATAATGGCTTTAAGAAAGAACACAAAATTCATGGTACTATAACAACCAAAGTATATGAAAATAATAATTACAATTATTAAAAAAGACTTCAAGGTACTATATATCCTGTTTGGGCAAGATTAGTTGAGATTGCATAAGCGCACGATCGGGGGATTTGCTAAAAAATCTCATAATAATGAAATTAAGAAATAACGCAGAAAAAATAAGAAAAGTTCTAAGTGCCCCAGGATCCATGAATACAGAAATGCCTTTTCACAATATTGGGGGGAGCTTTATGTAGGTGAGCCAATCAGCTCAAGAGGGGTCAAAATGGTTGGGTGTGTTTGTGTTTGTTTTTTTCAGATTTTCCACAAGGACAAACTAAAAAAAAAAAAATTGTT